>BRYE01000029.1:3300202-3302702 GCA_030159115.1 Actinidia arguta var. hypoleuca | reverse complement strand
AAATTAGAGGTGCAAAAATAAGCCGGATTATCCAACCTGCTTGTCTACCGGTCCGTTATTGTAGCAATCCAAAAAAATTCGCCCCAAAACTCAGTTACTATCGAACACAAGCTGAACAACTTTCACGAAGTTCGGTCTGTTTGGACCTATTATTCCAACTCATTCGGCCCATCTGACCCGTTAAGCCCCCCCCCCCAAAAAAAAAAAAATTATCGGATGATCGAACTCGAAACCTCACCCTTCGGTAAGCCCAAATTTTTTATTTTGTCATATTATACTACTTGTAAGAAAAGAATAAGTAAAACAAACAAATGATGATTAAGTGGGTATCAATCTAGTTGGGATGTACTTAACTATAGTGATTCAAATCTCTAACTTTTTAATTCTTTTAGTTATTTGATTATTTTAAGTTTACAATCAATGTATTTAATATTATTTATCAATAAATGAAATTAATCTCTTTGACTTTTATTCTTTTTCCTATTTATTTATTTAATTTCTAATTTATTGTTCAATAGAAGTACATTGTTATTGTAAATTATTAAAATATAATTTAAAATTCTTATTATTTTTAAAGAATAAAAATATTTTTGTAACATTAAAAGAAAAAAAATATATGTACAAAATATAACATTACATTTATTACAAAATGTGTTGAAATATCGTAAAAAAAAAAAAGTGGACATGTCAATTCAGACTAGGACCAGCTTGTTACTATAGTTCTCAGTTTGGTATTATAGCGGACCGAGTTAATTGATCGAACTGAGCAATGAAGATAATTAATGGACTGAATCTAGTTTGATTCGTTATTATAGAGGACTGGATTCAGTCCGACCCGTGACCAATCGAACTCGTTATTATAGTGATCTGAAAAGGTTCAGACTGTTCGTTTATGCACTTTTATATAAAATGTATAAATTTATATTAAAAAAAAAATGCATTATCCACCTCCAAGAGTAGATAACGTACGCAAGACCGTTGCTTTTAACCATTTTTCATTATAATTTGGCAATAGCCATGATTAGGGAGAAAACTTTTGCATGGGCTCCACGTGTCTTAATATAGACGTTAACTCTCAAGCCCACCACATCTCTTAACTCACTCATCATTCAACAATCAATCAAGAAAGCGTCATCATTAAAATCCTATTCTAATAGCTACTTCATTCGTAAAGCTAATGAGTTATAATCATAGGCTGTCATTAGGATGGATAGATGGATTAGTAGATATTTCCTAATCCCTCTGTCCTAAATTCAAGTCTCTGTTATGAAACATGTAACTTTGGGTAACTTACACTGACCTCCTTTGTAATTTCTGATAATAACAGATACTTCCCTTGAAGCTTCGAAAATGACAAAGACCTCCCCTTTAATTGATTTTTGATGTTAGATTCCCCCTTTCAGTACACACGGCGTCATTGACGCTAACGGAAAAAATGACGTCATCTTTTCTATTTTTTCCTTGAAATACCAAATTTACCCTTATCAATAGCCAAACTATTCATCTATAATCATACACCCCTATATTCATCTAAATCCATAACCAAACACCCAACACTCATCACCTAATATCAGTAACCAAACAGAGAAGAGAGAGAGAGAGAGAGAGAGAGAGAGAGAGACCACCGCCTACCACCACGGATTGTCGCCCTGTCTCCCGAACCACCATCTCCTTCCAACACATCACTCAATCCTTGCTACTTAAACCACTATCTTTGACTATGGAAAATCCCTACTCGCCCGTACCACCATCACCGTCCATGGCAACGCCCGCAACATCCAAAAGCATACAACGAATTGCAAACGACTAATTAGGAACCCAATTAAAAGTCCCCTTTGATTTAAACAACACAACGCCCGTTTAAACTAACAACCAAATCGGAAACCCAATTGAAGAAAATATTGGGATATTAGGACAGATTCGCTTACAGCGGTAAAATTACACATTGCGGCGATAGGCAGTGGTGGATGAGACAATGAACGACGGTGGGTAGAGGTGACTCTGCTTCGACAATTGAGGTAGGTGATGGTAGGGTAGGTTTCATGATTTGGAGAGAGAGATAGAGAGAGAGATGTGTTGTCCTTGGGTGGAAATAGTGGTACCATAAGAAAGGGCTGCGATAGGTGGTTGTGGGTGGAAAGCGATGAGAGGAAGGAGACCATGGATGGGTGGTTTTCAGGAGGGGTTTTGGGCAGTAAGTATGGAGTAGGGAAACAATCCTGTAAGTGGGGTTGGTTTGTGTTTAGGAGTGATGATCATCAGATGGTTTTGATGGAGAAGGGAATGATCAAGTGTGGTGATTTTTTCTGTACTTAGAATGATGGTTTTGATGGAACAGAAAATAATCAGGTAAGAAATGACCCCCCAAACAATATGATGATGTGTCAATCCTTTAGGTTTGTCAGTCCTTTTGTTGAAGGGGCAAAATGGTAAAATACTATTGAATGCTAACACCATCTAGCAAACAAAACTGACAGGGGAGGTCAATGTTATTTTAAAA
>BRYE01000029.1:3270202-3272702 GCA_030159115.1 Actinidia arguta var. hypoleuca | reverse complement strand
CCTGATTTGGTGAGAAGTGTAGAGAGAACAAGTCCAACAAATGAAGAAAAAAATCATCATAACTTCACATTCACACCATGCCCATTCACCAACACATTTGGTTTCTAAGATAACACACGAGCGCACAAGTAACCGCGTAAAAGAAAATCATATTTTCTATTATTTTCCTGTCAAGTTCCCGCACTTTCTAGGCATCCAAACAGAGGATTATCGTTTCGAAACTGTACCTAATTTGGTGAGAAGAATAGCGAGAACGAGTCCAACGGGGCCAGCACCGACGATCAGAATCTGCAATTTCGAATCGTGGCCGTTGAAATCATTAGAGACCGAAGATAAAGCTCTCGTGTGTAAATAATCGAATGAGTATGTAATTGTTTTTGTTTATGAGGATGGAGAATCCATTGAACCTCCTCGTGAACCCTAAGACCCCACATTGGAGAGAGAGAAAGTTCAAAAGATTTCGCCAATTGAAAGTTGGCCCAAAGCCGAAATAAGGATAGAGAAACGACGTCGTTTGATGAATCCGAATATGCAGTTTATCGTAATGTGATCTCGGGTCGGGCTCGGGTACGGATACTAATGTATACATATGTCTCGGATCGTTAATTTGGGCGCTTAATTGGTGATAGGTCCTTAGTATTGTTGTTTTATTTTTTTAAAAACAATCAATAAGATCTGCTAATTTAAGGACACGTCTTTTTTTTTTTTACAAACTAACCACACCACATAAAGAAACCCACCCGCCCCTCAACTGGCCACCCACGCCTTCGACGACCACCTTTGACAACATCTGCATTCGATCATTGACCATCTTCAACCGACGGCCACCTTCTTTGACAATTGTACCTAGCCAGAAACAAACATAACCAAAATTCTAACTTCGAGATTATAAAAGTATAACTTGACTAAGAAAATTAAAGTAGACTTGTCAAATCATAATGGGTAATTTAACACTCCCACAATCTAGTTGTGCATTGCCCAAATAAAAAAAATCATTGAAATTGCTGCATTTATGAATACATACATATTCCTTTTGAATATCGTATTTATTGCCCAGTACTAAGGGCATTCCACGACCGAACTCATCATATTAATTTGAAAAAATGCAATTATATTAATTCATTTATTTTGTTGAACGAACTTTACTCTCTATATAATTGAACTTGATTCAACGTGGACCTTTGCGGGGTTTGGATCTCAGATTTAATTATTTGGAAAATAGAAAATAATAATAATAATAATAATAATAATAATAATAATAATAATGAAATGTATATGCACTTGACAAATCACATGGGTCACAGGACACACCATGTTATGGCCCATGTACATACTCCAAGAGCCCTTATCTGAAATCCACTGCACAAATTTAAGGCCAAACCAAATAGGAGGGTCCCACTCATCACATCTATTTCTTGATTTGACACGGCTTCATTCAACAATTGAATTTCACCGTAACGTTGGCACTTTGTACACTTCTCGTTTGATTAAAATTGTTAATTTTACAGGACAAAATAAGAAAATCCTTAATATAAAAATTTATTTGATTAGATTTTAGCAGTTATTTACATTGTCGAATCATGTTTGTCTTATAGCAGCAGACGATATCTCATAAAAATTATACTTGTGATTCAGATAAAAACAATGTGAATAATACGATCACTAATATCCAATTAAGCCGAATAATTTACGAAAATTATCTTCACGTCATATTCTATAAGATAAACAATTTAAGATTATCGATTTAGGCTCAGGTAGACGTGTATGCTCAGCCCTAATTTGGCTTAGATTCTTTTGATATTTTTTTTGTTTTAATTTTTTAGTTTTCTTTTTTTGTATTTAGTTAATTTTTTAAACCGTTTGATCAAAATTTTATTATTTTTTGATTTATCTTGACGAGAAAGGAGCCAAAAATTGTAAAAAAATTATCTACTTTAGAAAAAAAGTTAATGAAGACAAAAATTTTGTAGATTTTCTTCCCAAATTTGAATAAAAAATTTATATTTTAAAAATCCTCTTTTTAAGAAAACCTAAAAATATACAAACTTTTAATCAAACGATAAAAAAAACTCAAAAAACCAAAGCTATGTGAAAATCTCAAAAAAAACTCAGCCGAATTGGTATATGATCAAGCTGATTAATTTGCAAAGATGACCATCCACTCAACGTTGATTCTCCGATAGACTAAAATTCCACCAATTTTACGGTAAAAAAATGCTATCTATTAACTTAAAAATTCGTACATAAAAATATACACACTCTCCCACATAAGGTATATAAGCTCCACATGTGATAGGTAAAGGGCTCTACACAACGCAGGTAATAAGGTTTGTATAATTTTTGTGTAGGCAAATATTGATATTAATAGCATTATTGTTAGGAAAAATGCTACGTTTATAATATTTGTATAATAAATGCAAAATAACGTCGTTTTGACCGAATAAATACAAAACGACGTCATTTTACTTATCCTTTCGCGTTTCTCCCCTAAATGAAATGA
>BRYE01000029.1:3247702-3252702 GCA_030159115.1 Actinidia arguta var. hypoleuca | reverse complement strand
TTTTAGTAGATCTCTCTATCAATTTACCATTCAAAAGACAATTTTTAAGATCTTAGTTTATGGTCTTGAAGCCACTTGATAATTCAGAAGTGTATTGTGATTGTGAGGGATCTCCCGCCCTTAAAAATGCTTCCTTTGGTAGTAGAGCATCATGGAGCTAGATAAAAGACACTTTCTATTTTTCTCCATAATGAAAACATTTGGAACTAGAGCTGCAAATTGGGTTGGGTCTGGTGAGCCCGTTCGGTGTTCAGCCCATAAATGGCATGGGTTGGATTAGCTTGGACTGTTCAGGCAAGGGTCCAGTCCATAGTCTGCTAGCCCAACGGTTCTAGGTTGGGCACCTTTGGGCGAAGCCCGGCTCACTTGACAACTTAGCTCATATGAGCTCGTAGCCTAACCCCCATGCGAGCCTGGTCCACTCGGATTGGCAGCCCAACTTGGACCGGACCGATCAGCAAGCCAACCTAAGCCCCCCACCATGTGTCACACACGTGCGCCTTCAGCCATAACGACTATATTTGACTTTTTTACCCCATCAACAGCTATATAACGGCTAATTTTTGAGATATTTTGGTCAAATGAGTCCACAACAAATCCTATAAATACCTCTAATCTATAAATTTCTTTTCCATTGAATTCTTACTCAATTTAATAATTCAATACTTATCTCTCATTCTTAATATTCTTCAAATTTCAAGAAGATTTTAATTTTTCAAAAGTGTTGAAAAAAATTTCAATTACTCGATTGCTCAAATTTTCTCAAGTGTCGAATAAGTGTTGAATCCCAACATTTTAAACTTGTATCATTAGTATTTTAGTTTTGAAATTTTACTTTTAAAAAAAATGAATCCTTGTGATTGTCATTTAAAAAATTTAGAAGATTTGAATATAATTAGTTTGAGGTTGAGGGTGATGATCTTGTATCCGAAATGGCCTCAAATACTAGCACCAATAGGGCACCTAAGAGATTAAGATTGACAATTTGACAATATTTTCAACGAGTTGAGGTCACTAAAAACGAAAAAAAATGATTAAAGCTCTTTTGTAAGTATTGTAATTTTTTTATTGATTCTGCCAATTGCACGAGCTACCTAAAGACGCATGCTATTAAGTGTCATGTTAAAATTGTTAGTAATGTAGGTCTATCACAGTCACAAATAAATTTTTCTGAAGGTGGGAGAATGAGTAATTTCTCTTATTTAAATGTTAGGATGAGAGAAGGTTTGACAATTCAGCGGAATATTATTTTACATTCGGAGTTTATCCGAAATTTGATCGATTTTAGCAAAACTATGTCAATTCTCAATTTTGGTCAGTCTCCAGGATTACAATTAGAAGCAATTGCTTCAAAATTTTTAAAAATAAAAAATGAATGAATGAATAAATAAACTACGTGCACACAAATTTACTGTTTCATGCACTTCTGATATATAAAAAATTAAAAATCAACTTTATTATTATACTTTAATTGCACATTACATTGATTCGACTTAAAATTTATACAAACAAAAATTCTTGGTTTTTGTCTTATTGAGTTCTCAAATACTGTCGAAGTAATTTTTTTTTTATCTATTATGACTGTTTGACAGTAATATGATATTTAAAATAATATTTTCAGTATTATTTTTGATAATATGAGCAATAATACCGTCGCTATTGAATTATTTAATCGACAATTAAAATCTCATATAGGTAATAATTTATTTCATGTCAGATGTGTTTGTCATATTTTAAATTTAATTGTTCAAGATGGACTAAAAATGTTAGCAGACAAAATTTAAAAAATTAGACATGTCATCATGTATATTAGATCTCAATAATATAATTTTTTTTTTATAAAATTCATGGCACAAAATGTAGGAGTTTCTTGATGCAGGTCAGAACTTGCAACTGTAGGATAGTTTTGAGATGTTGCTCAATCGGGGATCACGCTACTAATTGTGGATGTCACTCTACGGATTAAGTTATACGCTTGATTCTAGGAGGGCTCACTCACTCTAAATAAGAACACTGCAAGTAATTTTTTTAATCAACTCAATCTGTCATTTTCGTTTTTCTCATGGATATCTATCTATTTATCTAAGTATAAGACTCTGTCACTTGAAGTTTATATTTAATGAAGTTTATATTTAATGCTAAACAACTTCTAAAGGAAATACAATTTACTAGATAGTTAAAACACATCTTTCAAACTTGTAATTATTATACTATATATATACAAGTACAAGACAAACTTACATTTAATTCTAAATAACTTCCAAAGGAAATACAATTTACTAGATATTCAAAACACATCTTCCAAACCTGTAATTATTATACTACTACTAATACCAATGCTTAATTAAGTTTTGATCAGAAATTAAAGACACTTTTTAGAAACTAAAAAGACACTTAAAAATAATACAATGAATAACACATTGTTCTCATGGATGCCATATAAATTGACATAGCTGCCATATATCTTGCCCACTTTGCTGCCATATAACCAAAACAACGCAACAACCTACGCTCCTGCATCAATTCTCATTAGACACTAACCATAGTTGGAATATAACTCATCTTATTCTACAATCAACTATAAAATTTGAAGAAGTTATTAGTTTTTACGTACAATCAAACCTAATGGGCATGATATTATAAGATGATTGAGATTTTT
The DNA here is from genome assembly GCA_030159115.1 of Actinidia arguta var. hypoleuca. Classification (NCBI taxonomy): domain Eukaryota; kingdom Viridiplantae; phylum Streptophyta; class Magnoliopsida; order Ericales; family Actinidiaceae; genus Actinidia; species Actinidia arguta. The sequence continues at coordinate 3,250,043 of BRYE01000029.1, read as the reverse complement.
GTAATGCTATTTATAAGTTTTTAGAATTTTTTTATACCGCCAATAACGATTACTCGAGTGTTTATTATTTTACTACTCAACTTGTTATCATATACATATATCACATTGCTAATAATTTTAAAGAATATAGAAAAAACTTATATTTAAAGACGTTTGTGCATTAATGAAAATAAAATTTGTAAAATATTAGAAGAATTAGCCTTACCTATTTGCGTTAGCAGTTGTAATAGACCATAGGATTAATTATCTGGTGTAGATTTTTTTATTTAAACGCAGATCTATTAATTACTGGTAATGATGTTAAAGTAGCTTTAATGTCACTATGTAGTGCATACGAAAAAAAATATTCTACAAAACGCACCAGTTTTATCACTACTTCTACACCTTCTACTTCAACTAGTGACGTACGAAGTAAAAACGTTTGGAGGGCAATAACAAACATTAGTAGGCAAATCACTAGTGTTGCATCATGCATTGAACTTTTTAAATAATTAGACACAAATTTTAGTAATTTTTTAACAGATAGTGAGAGTGTTTGAATATTTTGTTATGGTAGAGAGACCACGAAAGTAATTTTTAGATACTCTCCATAATCGCACATGATTTGTTGTGGCATCGGAGGTAGTTTTTAGTGCAGGTAATCGACAACTGGACGGGAGGAGAAGCTCGTTGACGTTAGAGGTGTTAGAATACCAAATTTGTCTTAAAAATTGGGATGATGTAAAATATCGAATTAAACACGAGATTATAGAAAAGAGTTATATTCTAGAACCTTTCAAGAACGTAGATCTATTGGACGATAAAGAAAACGAATACAATAATTAGTCAAAATTTATTTTTTGATTTTAACATTATACTTTGTAAGGAAAGAACGAGTAATGAAATGAATAATGGTTAAATGAATGCCAATTTAGTTGGGATTTACTTAACTATAGTGATGTAAATCTCAACTTTCAAATTTATTTTAGTTGTTTGTTTCAAATTTTACTTTGTAAGAAAATAATGAGTAATGCAAATGAATAATGGTTAAGTGAGTGTCAATCTAGTTATGATTTACTTAACTATAGTGATGCAAATTTCAAATTTCAAATTTGTTTTAGTTATTTGTTTGAATTTTTCAATTAATGTATTTGACAATATCTTTCAATAAATGAAATCCATCTTTTTCTATCTGCTTAGTCAATTTTTAATTTATTGTTGAATATAAATATATTGTTGTTGTAATTTATTGAAATATAATTTTTAATTTTTAATATTTTTAAACAATAATTTTTAATAAAATATCTTTTACTAAATGTATGGTTAAAATTTAAAAAAAAATTGAAAATAACAAAAATAATTAAAAAAATTATTAATTTCAGATAAAATCAGGCTGGTCCCAGTCCGCCCGATTTTATTACATAACCAAACTTGAAAACAAAAACCTCGGAAGTCCCTAAAGTTGGGCATCTACATTGGGAATAATACCCGGATTTTATTACATATTGTAAATTTGACCAGATTGTGAAAGGAACAAGTTGGGAATTTTTGTTTTGGGTAATAACCGAGATGGGATTTCAGACAACACATTCACAGCAAAACCTGATTTTAAAAAAAAAAATACCAGCTTGGTTCATTAAATCTTTCAAAAAACAACAACAACTAGCATTATTAGGGTTCCAGAATTTGAATACGCTCAAGTGAATTTAAATAATTCAATTTGAATTATAAAATTTTTTGTCTAAATTTGAGACCTTAGGGTTTCTAAAAGTTGCATTCACGTGGAAAAAAAATTTCTCCCTTGGATTTGATAAAACATTATGTTCTTTCATTTAATACCACTTTAGTCAAAAGATTGGAGTATCTTTTACCTTTTTTCCATTGAATTTAAAATTGATGAAATAATTCGTACATAATTGGAGATGCCCCATCAATTTTATTAAATTTGAGCCAAATTATAACTAAAAATTATCAATACGATTTTAGCTAATCACTTTTTAAATACTAATTCCATCAGCATTTCTATTTTAATTCTATTATATTAGAATATTATTTCTTTACTATTTATTCGTTCTGTTTTCAAGATTTTTGTTTTCAAACGTCATATTTTTTAAACGGTTACATTATTTCAATAGTGATATTTTTTAAAGGATATATTTAACATGATCATATTTTTTTAACCCGTATATTTTTAATTGAACAATATACAAATAAAATTATCAAGTTTTAAGAAGTGAATTAATATAATTGAAAATAGAATGATTTAAAATAAATATTTTAGTAAAAATATAATAGTGCAAAATATAATTTATATTTTATATAACAAGTGAAAATAGACTAGTCAAATTTAACTAAACACTGC
>BRYE01000029.1:3240202-3242702 GCA_030159115.1 Actinidia arguta var. hypoleuca | reverse complement strand
ACCCATCCGGATGTTATTGACGCGGCTGTGGTTCCGTGAGTATTCTCAACTCGAATTAGTTTGATCATCCTAGAGCTTAATACAACTTCTTGTCCCTCCCGGTTATTATGAAGTCGATTTTTGTTGCTATAGTTGGCTTAACGGTTCAAATATAGAGGAATCAATGGTAAAATTTGTAGGTACCCTGATGAGGAAGCAGGTCAAGTACCCATGGCCTTTGTCGTAAGACGACCTCAGAGCACCATTGATGAAACAGAGGTTAAGGATTTTGTTGCCAGACAGGTATTTTCTTTCCCTCAATACTCGCGATAAGCATAGTTATCAGGATAGGAAGCAAAGAGGGAAACACAATTGGGAAAATGAAAGCAAGAAACGAGACACAAAATTAGAAGGGAGACAGGAAGCTGGGGAAAGGATCGAGAATCGATTGATTGAAAAACTCAATAGGAATCTCAATAGAAAGTACTCTTGTAAAACAAAAGAGAAACCTTTAGGATGTGTTAGGATTATGGATTTGATGGAAGAAAAAGAAATGAAAAGGTTAATGGATCTAAAGGTTCGAATTTAATCTTTTACCTTTTCTTCCCTTACAAATACCTACACAAATATTTGATCGGAATATGGCCTTAGAGAACTCATTAAAAAACTAAATGAATCTCAATAATGTTTCGAGTCTATTCATTTCTCTAAAGTTTTGAAAAAATAACGTATGTGCTTTGTATAAATTTCTTAAATTACTCTTGTTTGACATTTTTTATACGTTTAGAAGGATTTTTTTGTTACAAATCCTTCGATTCAAGTGAGCTTGCAAGTTTCCCCTTAGTTTATTTGAAGTTGCCTCCAAGTATCCGGAACATTTACAAAAATTCTCAGAAGAGTATCGTGCCAGTATCAGAAGCCCGTTTCCCTTCTCCAATTGAGTTTTCTCGTAACTAGCTGAATAATCACTCTGCATTTAACTGCCGAATTTTTTTTTTCGTTCTTACCTTCCAAAATTAATTGTTGTAGGTTACTCCATACAAGAAAATAAGGAGGGTGTCATTCATTAGTTCAATACCCAGAAACGCACCTGGTAAGGTTTTGAGGAAGGAGTTAATAAAGCTCGCATTATCGGGTGTTTCCTCAAAGATATGACCCCTTGTTGTTCACATTTTAAAGAACAAAAAATATTATGCTTACTTCCTGCTTTTATCATTGGCCGTATATGTTCTCAAAAGGCATTAATTTTTGCTAGAGAGGATTTGCAATCATAATGCAGGATACAGTAATAGCAATAAAGTTACGTTTGGATGTGTGAATTTAAAATAAAAAGATATGTAAATTCTAAAGGGAGGATAACTACAAGATATATTTTGAATTTGGTATGAAGGGGAAGATTATTGTGGGCATATGTTCTCCGACTTCAATTCGATTTTTGCACTTATTTTTGTTGTCACTAATTTTTGTCTTAAATATGTTTTTTTTAAATATTTCTTATTTTATTTTAAATTTTCCAATTGCTCTTTATGGAAAGCTGAAAAAATCAAAAATTAATATAATAAAGATTTTTAAAACTATTAAAAGTAAAAGGACACCAAAATTGAAGTGACAATAGAAAATGAGAAGAATGAATAATTTTATTTAATTTTTCATATTATTATCTTGGCAAGCCAAAAAAATAAATTAATTAATATAATGAAGATTTTAAAAAATATTAAAAATAAAAGGACAACAAAATCGAAGCGACAATAGAAAATGAGAATAATTTTTATTTAATTTTTCATATTATTATCTTGTTATCGTTTCATTTACCCTTGTAAATCGATTATGATTGAAATACAATTCTAGAAAATATAAAATTAAAGGTTCACCAACTCAACGTGGATGCTTGAACCTTTCTTCTTTGGCCGCATTAGACAGTCATTTCAACGCGATTAGGTTATAAGTAATATTATGTCATCTAAAAATTGCTAGGTGAAGAGACAGCGAAGGTCCAACTCAAGTTTAATTTACTATATTATAGATGAGAACTGTAATTTACTATATTATGTGACGTAAAATCTCTTTTTTTTTTTTAATTTTATCCTTCCTCTTATTTCTCTCATCTCTCTTTTACCCATTAATTTTTTTTTCTTTTAATACTACTTTCTTGTTATTTATTAAAAAAAATAATTAAAATTTTTTAATTTATTTTTACTTTCACCTTCAGAATTTTTATATATAAAAAAATTTATGATAAAATTTTATAATTTCTTTTACTCCCACCTCCAGTTTTTTATATAAAAAAAAAATATGAAGCAAAATTTATAATATATTTCTTAAAATTTTTCTCAATTTATAAATTTTAATGCAAAGCTAATTAACATAAAAAAACTAAAGATAAAATTCAGATAAAATTTTTTTTGCTTTAGTGTTTAAAAAGATAAAAAAAAAATCGTTGTAGTTAAATAAAATTTATGTAGTCAGATAAAATCTGAATTTTTCGCTTTAGTGTTTTAAAAAAATTATGTTAATTAGTTTA
>BRYE01000029.1:3217702-3220202 GCA_030159115.1 Actinidia arguta var. hypoleuca | reverse complement strand
CTCAATCTGTCCCTCATAGTCGCACACCAAGCCTCACCCCCCTAGTCCTGCCTGAATGATTGGGACAGTTACTCGAGTTAGGTCTACGTGAAGAAAGGAGATCATTTGATCAGGAATGGAGATCACTGCGTGGTGTGCCCACTCGCCCCCCCTAGGGTGGATCCCTCTTCGTGCTATTCTCCATTTACCACCGAATGTATATTACTTGGTTGAGTCAATCCCCCCCCCCCCCCCCCCCCCCCAAGTGCCACATGTCCACTTTTAATTGGTCCATATGTCCTTTATATTTTGCACTCTCTACAGAGATCGATTCGAATAATAAACAAACTAAGTTCCAATATAAATTTAAAACTCGTTAAGTTTTCAAATCAAGTTTAAACAATTTACCGCTCAACTCGTTTATCACTCCCTAAATCTCATAAAGTGTAAAAATTTTAACCCAAAAATAAATTGTGAGTAAGATATGTGAGTCTTCTTATCTCCTCATCCCTCCTAATCTTGTATCTTACAAAACAAGAAATATCTAAATTGTAAATCTAGTATTATTTGCCCTAATAATCCCCAAAACTTTATCCCTTCAAAATTAAATCAAACACCTTATTTCTCCAAAATTAGTCCCTCTATTAAACATGCTTGATCCGTTAAATACCTTATGCTTATGGTGCGAATGCCCAACTCTCTAGAGGGCGTTTTGGTAATTACAAGAGCTTACGAGATTTGCTCAGCTTCCACCGAGGAGTACGGAAACTGCAATACTATTCTGTCTGATTCTCTTCGATCACGAGTAGTCCAAGTGGTCATTTTTTCACCACCCATTTTCACAGCATGTTATTTGATGGGGGATTAACAACACTTTGTCCCTTTAAAATATTATTGCATTATCACTTTGGTCCTTAAGGAAAACTACTCAATCAATTGCAATTTACCCCATTGTACAATGGTTATCTAGATTTTATAGGAGCACCACGTCAGCAACACATGGCATCACTTGTCTCAATAATAACACATTACACATCTAGATTTATACCCGGCCCACCCAAATCCCAAACCCATCTCACCTTATTTCTTGCTTCATCATCCATCTATTCGATTCCATGCACATCCTCATTCCACCACACATATGTCTACCGGAACAACTCCTTTTAGTATAATTTTTTTTCTAGGGGTGTTGGCCCGAGAAGTCATCCTTGATGAATTGTCAGAGAGGTTCAAGGTAGCCATACCTTGGGTGAATTTGGATCATGAAGTTTGAGCTATATTTTATGGATTGCAGATTTTTGAGGATGAGGGTTGGGAGTTGGGTCAAGTTACAGGTCATCATTACATTTGGCTTGAGCCACATGCCACCTGGCCACCACAAGGTATAAAGTGTCTCCAAACGATAGCATGTGTTAGTTTTTATTAATAATTATAAAATAATACGAGATTGGACTTAATTGAAAGTGGAAAAACATGTCTCCAGATGATGGCATGTGCCATTTTTTGTCAATAATTATCATGGAAATAAGATATTGGACTTAACTGAAGTTAATTCGATAGTTTAAGAGGCAATGTGTAAAAATGTTTTATTTAAGGGCTAAATTATAAAATTTTCATACTTTAAGAGGCCAAAGTGTAATTAACTCTTATTTGATCCAATCATCCAAATAACATTGCCACCTGCCAACCAGATCCGTAATTTACGTAATCACCTGTAGTTTTCCCAAAATGTAGATGTGAAAAAAATCTCCCTGAAAATTAACACGCTCGGTTTCGCACGTGAACTTGACGCTCGGGTACAACCAATGGGATGCTAACCGGATTTCGAGAACGCGCTTGGTTCGAGAGTGATATTGTTTTGGGGATGTCAATCTCAGGGAAACAGTAGCATGTTTACGTGCCACCAATACGCTTATGCAACCATACACACGTGGTGATATACAAGTGGATGCTCTTAAGCAGCCGGGAAAAGAGGCATTGACTATGGGATTTGAATTAGACCGTTTAGCCGTTTTAGAATTTAGAAAATGTGGGCCCTACATACCAAAAGAATTTTCATCTCTCCTGATATTTCCTTTTTTTTTTATATAAAAAACAAAACAAATTGTTATAGTATTTAATAGCAATTTTTAATAATTCCTTATTTAAATTTTCGCATTATAATAACTTCCTGCTATTTAAACTCTAATACTTTTATTTTCTCGCCTACTCAGTTCAATTGGCAATGGTTGTTATGTTTTTCAACACGAGTTATTATTTAAGGACAAAATTAACTTTTTCTCTTATTCTAACCAAATTTTCACTGCAAATCGCCCAAAAAATATTATAATCGCTATCAATTGGGATCACATTTGGGCATGTGCTGCAAATTCATCAAAAAACCCAACGTGTTACCAATTAGACGGTTTAAGAGAAAAAATCAAAATACAAGATTAAAATCCCGAGATTTGAAAATGCAATATAGGGACCATTTCCCCCCATATGGAGTTTTCCCCCCAATTTACCCAAGCAAAAAAAGGAA
>BRYE01000029.1:3205202-3207702 GCA_030159115.1 Actinidia arguta var. hypoleuca | reverse complement strand
ATTTAATTTATGTGACTGTTGATATACGATCAAGCTAATTTTTAGCATAAATGATCTTATTAGTAAGTTCTACAAGATGAACAGTTTGTATCCGCGACAAGTTTATAATAAAGTTCAAACAATGAACTTTGAGAGATAATAAAGTTTAAACAATGAATTTGAGAGAGGCTATGTACTTTCTGATGTGTAATTTTTTGTTGGACTAAAAGTTGTGTTCTATTGGCAAGTCATATATGTTTTGGCTGATCAAATGATGTCATTAACACACCAAACAGCACTTTGGTATGGCTATTATCACTTGTAAAATAGAGCAAAGCATCCTCATCATGAGCTCTCCCATAGTCAAATGATAACCTACCAAACTCTTAAATGGGATGTGAGCTTTATGCATGGTAAAAGTATCGCAAATGTTAAAAATTTGTATTAAAGTGTCTATATACAAAAGCGTGACCCAATTTAGTTTGCTAAATACGTAATTAGCTAGTAAATATATGCAAAACACCAACTATCTAACTAACTAATAAATTGGTTATATGCAATCATTATTTACCTAGTTTCACTCGTCGCTCACTTCACCACCTTTTATACTCTTTTTAATGAAATTTGAATTCACAAAAGCTTATTAGAATGCTAACATATGACAATTTTAAATAGTTCACTAATATGTATTGATGTGCATTGTAATGTGTGTAATAGTTTGTCATGTCACTTTGATGCCTATCCCCCTTGCTACTCAATGAACAAGTAGAATATCACCAAAGGCTGGTTATGGTATATGAATTCCCTTGTGTATAAAGCAAATGATTTATTTTCTCTCTCTCTCTCTATCCTTATTCCTTTGTCTAGGAATATTGTACCTAAAGGACTTCTTGTTACTTGTCTCTTCCTAGATAAATCATGCTCAAGTCAAAATCATTGACCATAATACGTGTTGCTTGTCATTTGAAGAAAAGAAGAGAAAAATGGATAAAACCATAAAGTAAAATACACCTAACTTTGATGAATGTGGTAGTTTGGATCTCTTTGTAAGAGTGTAAACTCAAGTATCTTGTTGATGTGAATTGCTCAAATTATTTTTTCAATCTTGGTGTCCACTAGCGTTCAAGTGGGGCACGAATAGTTATGACTAACCGAATCAAGATGTGTTTATAACATAAATCCTAAACCTCCTATTGTTTAACCAACGAGTAGGGGTTTTATGGTCACACCCAGAAAAAAAAGTCACTCATCTCCTCGTACCCATTTTTACCAAGTAATGAATTCAACAATTTTTAATTCTCTAATATGATTCTAAAGGTCTAACCACATAGGTTACCTTCGGTAGTTGCTATATAATAGGTCACTCAACTCATATAATGTAAAATAATAAACTCGCATATTGACGAGATTTAAAGCTACGGTCCAGACACTGAGTTCGGCGCGCCTAAGCTTTAACGAGCCATCTTAACAAATTTTTGTACTAATACCCTAGATCTTATTTGTTGAACCAATCTAAGCATGACTCTGTATGATGGTGTGAATAGGGACATTTTGACTACTTCTATTGATTTTATTTTTAGTTGTCATAGGATCACATGCACATGCAACCGTGACACACATAAATAACCATTGTCAATGAATATTTGCATTCCCAATATCCAACTGCTCTGAAAAGAATACAAGGTCATAAGGACACATATAACAAACAATAATACAAGCTGGAATGAACATGCTACTCTCTCTCTCTCTCTCTCTCTCTCTCTCTCTCTCTCTCTCTCTCTCTCTCTCTCTCCTGGTTTTGTTAGCCTCTAAGCTTGTTTTCATGATTGAGACTGAGATGATGTACTTCTCCACTAAACAATTGAAAAATCATTTGATTATGTTGAAGAACAGCAAATCAACTAAGTCGCTAATAAAAAGTCTGCACAATTCCTTAGTATTTACTTTTTCCCAACTATTAGGAACAATAATACTTATGTTGTGTTTGGGTTGGTTGAAATGAGATATTGGAATGAAATGGTAATTTTGTAAGATTGTTAATTCCATCGTTTGGCTCATCAAAAATATTAGAATGAACATTCCAATAATTTCTCCATTTCAATCTTCATTCCATTCTTGGCCAAAACTATTCATGTGAACCAAATGCATCACAAAGTTGTAGTTTGACCATTATAACGTTATCATAATATATATGTATTTCAATTCTGATAACGTTATCATATAATCTGGTATTCTTTTTTTTTTTTAAAGCATATAATTTAGTATTCTGGTTATATGTGCTTTATTGTTATGATAAAGTTATCAGAATATTGTACATGTGTCTTAGTTATGATAAAATTATCATATAACCTAATATTATGGATGTATATATTTTTTAATTATGATAAAGTTAACATAATTAGATGTTATGGATATATATGTTTTTTTATTATGATAACATTATCATAGCTGGTATTTTGGATATATATGTTTTTTAGTTATGAAAAAAATTCAAATTGGAAATCATTGCAGAACATCCAAT
>BRYE01000029.1:3177702-3180202 GCA_030159115.1 Actinidia arguta var. hypoleuca | reverse complement strand
TATTCTATCATGATGAAGGAGTATAGATGTAGAAATAAAATAGATATATAATTTATATCGTAGATGAGATTTAACCGTTCATTTTTCATAAAAATTGTAGTCTCATTAGTTTTATTCGGCATTTATTAGTCCGTCTATCATACTTAACTTCTACATATTGCTCTTTCTCCACTTATAGGCATACCCAAATTAGAAGAATATGCATATCATGAATAGATTTTATAAATTCTTACCTCATATTATTATACGTGCTAACATGTTTTATGATCAATAAATATTTTGACAAGTAAAATATTTCAATGAGAAAGTGTATTTAACACACACGTATATAAATTAATATTAAAATATTATTTGATTTAGCTTGTTTCTGTTCATTTATTGTCCACTATGTGTTAATAAAAAAATAAAAAATTGTAGGATTGAATTAAATTCAACAAACAGTAGTAGTTGGTGCATGAAGGTATCCTTCATGTTTTTTTAATATATAAAAAATATAAACCACGGATATTTGAATGCAAAATTAGAAAATGATAGAGTGGAGAAACGAAAGTGGAATAGGGCAAATAACAAAAACGAAAAGAAAAATTAACATGTAGTAGAAATAAAAAAATAACATTTACTGATATTCACATGTTTGAACTAATGATAAAGAAAGAGTATGGGACATAAAGTGTAAGGAATAAAAAATATAGAATGCAATCATATTTCTTCTTAAAAAAAAACTCAAAACAATAATCTTGAGCAATTAGAAATCAATATTTAAAAAAAAATAGTGCTCTTCAAGAAATTGGTGTTCAAAAATATTAAATTAGATTTTTAAAATATTTAAATGGGTGTTCAATGAAGATTTTAATGGGTGTTTGAAATGCTAATTGAGCTTGAATTTCTATTTATAACCTACCAAAACACAAAGTAAAAGTATTTCTTTTTATACTCCAACATAAACAAGGAGGAGAGTACATAAGAAAATAAAATAATTTCAAAAGTAATATCAAATTCAATATAACCATTTATAACCTAAAAAAGCATTATATAATCGCTAAAATGTTTAAAAATAAAATGTTTAAATTTCACAAATAACAATAATAAAATAAAAATTTTGAACAAAACCCATGCATCGCACATGACAAATAAACTAGTTAGGATTAAAATTTGTCATATCTCTTGTTTTATTGAATATGAGATAGAAGAGATAACGAGTAAGACCCATCAAAATTGTGTGTAAAATAGTTTCATCCCCTTTAAACCCACTCCCTCCGGTGAATTAAGGATAGTCCTCTGTATATGGAAGATAAATAGGATGGTTTAAGTTAGTTATATGGTATACAGTTTCATCTCTAAAAATTTGTGCCAAACAGTGAGCAGGATGAATCACTCAACTAAACATGGCCTGTGTTGATGGTACCCTAGGGATTCGGATCCTCTGCAGTAATTGTTAGATGGAGTGGTCCGGAAGTGTATAAACAACGTCGTTTTGTATACTTTAAGATCAAAATAAAATCTTTGTACAACGTCGTTTTGTATACTTTAAGATCAAAATAAAATCATTTTATGGTTCTGAAGTGTATAAACAACGTCGTTTTGTATACTTTAAGATCAAAATAAAATCTTTGTACAACGTCGTTTTGTATACTTTAAGATCAAAATAAAATCATTTTATGGTTAATCAAAATGACCACTCCACCTAACAATTACTGCAGAGGATCCGAACTTATATCCTAGTTAGTGGTCATTCCCATACTCTTTGCAGAAACAAATGTGTCATTTGAATATATTTGTTAGGGTTTTTTGTTTCTTTTTTTCCTAAGCTTCTTGTTTTATTTAAAAAAGGTGATTTTTATGAAAATATGGAATATGCTCCTCATTTTCAACTCACAAGAGCTAAGCAATTGTCTTGTTCCTGCACCCCTATGTGAATCCTAACTTCTTTGTTTCTTTCTCTTCTTTTTTTTTTCTGTTTGAATGATGATAATAAACCAAGTCCTTGTTTTGTTGTATTTTTTTCTGGTTTACATCTCCGGGGTATAATGGTCATAGAACCAACATATTCAGTGCCTCTATTGAAATGCTTCCCAAAATCCTCTTTGTTTTTCCCCATGGAGAAAAAGTAAGGGACGAGATTTCAGAAAGGACATACACATAAACAAGGTTTTCAAGACAATCGATTAAGTTTTGGAATTTGAATGGGATTGAGAGGTTAGTTTGAGGGTTTTGAAGCTAATTGCTGAATAAATCTTCGATGGCCCTTTGGTTGTGTTTAGATCTTAGATTTGGTGAGAAAAAATGAAAAGAAATTGAAAAAGTTATACAATAGTTTGGAGCGATTGGATTAATTTTTTTTTTTTTTTCTCACCAAATTCAAAATCCAAACCCAATTTAAAGGAACTTGAACTGCAAACCCCTTGAACACAAAATCAGAATTTTTATCAGCCGAACTATCGAGGGTTAGTGTGCCTGTTTGTTGTTGTAGGGATATCATTTTCAATAGGAATTTTGGGTA
>BRYE01000029.1:3172702-3175202 GCA_030159115.1 Actinidia arguta var. hypoleuca | reverse complement strand
TTTCAAAAATTATTTTCAATGAAAATTGAATATTATATTTATATAATAAATATTTTTGAACGAAACAAAGCTCTTAAGGTGTCTAGAAGAAGCTCAGCCCATTCACAGCAAGAGAGGAAACGGAGGGTGGTTTTTGTGCTTTTGTTCCACAACGCAAGTGAGAGAGAGAGAGAGAGTGGACTATAAAAACGCTCGGTGGTATTGGGTTGAGCATACCTTATTATTATTGCTTAATAGAAGTCTGGTATTTTTTTTACGGATAAGACTATGATGTAGCTGAAAAAATTCTCAGTTTTTCATATGATGTTTTTATCTTTTCTTGTGTCATAAACTAGTGTAGGAGATGTCTTTTTATAGATTGGACAAAAGATTAAAAAGTTTTATTCCTTTCGATGTAGAACTCAACTTATTTTACTCACATTTCATTTTCATAACGTCATTTTGATAAGTAATTTCTCATTCAATACTTATCCGTTTTAGACAAACAAATAAACTACGGTTATCTACTCTACTCGCTAAGGAAAACTCTCACTCGATAATCCGGACCCACTCAAAATTTAGATCCAAAATAGTCTGTACAAAGTCTAAATTCCAACATACATTTCTCATCCTTTTGGCTAAGATAAAGTGTAATATCTGTTTTTATCAATTTAACATCTGAAATGAGGATTAATATTAAATTAATTTTTTTAGTGGATGACCAAATTCAGTAGCGATATTAAATTATTATTTTTTAGAGACGGCCCAATCCAGTAGCCTGCTACTCTGGGTCGCCCAGGCGTTGCACTACTTCCCGGGCCTGGCGCAACCCCACCCAATCCAGTCTTGTGACATCGTGGTCCAATAAGAGGAGGTCCAAATGTAAAAATGCCTAGATGATTGTTGTGCCAGAAAGGCCCAATAAGAGGAGGTTCAAATGGAATGCCCCAATGCTTACACCAATGGAAATTATAAATTTTCAAAATAATATTTTTCAAAAAATAAAAAAAAAAGTGAAGAAAGAGATTACTTTTGCCCCTTTATTGTTTAGTTCCAAGGAAAAAGTATATTTATAAAAAATAAAAAATAAAAAAATAAAAAAATTATTTAAGTTCTCACTTTTCCCACTTCAACTTTTTCTTCTCTTCCCTCTCTAAGTTTTGTTGTTAGGTTGAATTTTATTTGCTATTTTTGTTTTTCAATCAGACCAATAAATAATATATTTTTATAAATAATTTTTTAACAATCAAAATATCTCAATTAGTTTTTGTATATAAATTTTCAAAATCATAGAAAATAATATAACTTTGAAAATTATAAAAAATAATATAAATTAGAGTTGATTTCACTTTTATGAGTTTGACCTAAGTTTTACGTTAGTCCTTATAGGTCTAATTTGAACAGAGTAAATATTACAATTTTAGATCAGTTGCAATGCTAATCATATATTTAATGGTGTTAGACTTTTAGATGCAGAGTTGGAATTATAAGGACTAAAATAAAACTTGGATCAAACTTGACGGGATAATAGAGAACTTAACTATTCTTTTATTTAAAGAAAAAAATTTAATTTGTAATCATATTTTTATTTTAGATCAGTTGCAATGTTAATCGTATGCTTAATGGTGTTAGACTTTTAGATGCAGAATTGAAATTATAAAGACTAAAGTAAAATTTAGGTCAAACTTGAAGGGGTAAAAGAGAACTTAACCATTCTTTTATCGTTAAGAGAATTTTTATTTTGTAATCAAATTTTTTTTACTTTTCTTTTTCTTTTTCTTTTTAATTTCATTTTGACCAAAGTTTTTTTTTTTTTTTTTTACTTTTCAATTATTCTTATTAACTCTTTTTTTAGAATTTTTTTAGCAAGTATCCTAAGAACATCAATTAGCATGTTTAAAAAGACTGTACATTATACATGAGAGTGTATAATATAAATTTTCTATTATTAACCCGTTTTTTAGGATTTTATTAGCAAGTGTCCTAAAAGTATTAATTAACATGTTTAAAATGATTATACATTCTATATGAACTGGTGTGATTTTTTTAAGGGTAGCTGTTAAAAAGATAGTTTTTTATATCTTCAGTGAATTTTTTTAACTTATTCTTTTTTTTTTTTTACTTTTAAATGCTTAATCTTTTATAAAATTAGGAGAAAAGTGTTTTAAACAAAATTTGGTGGACTTGTTTCAAATTTAATTCATATTTTATAAGTTTTTAGGTTAATGAGAGGAAATTGAAAAGCAAGATTTTTTGGGGGTCAAAATTAGATAAAAAAGAAAAGTAAAAAAAATAAAATTACAAACTAAAAATATTTCTTAAAAAAAAGGGTTAATTTTCTTTTTAACTCTTTGAGTTTGACCAAAGTTTCACTTTAATTCTTATAAATTCATTTTTTTCATACAAAAATATTTCATTAGACACATAGTTAAAATTGTAACTGGTTCGAAACTATAAGGTTCTGTTTGTTTTGATGTAACGGAACTGGATAGGAATGAAATGAAGGCAAGAATGAATATGG
>BRYE01000029.1:3140202-3142702 GCA_030159115.1 Actinidia arguta var. hypoleuca | reverse complement strand
AGCAAAATATACTTAAAAAATAAACTTTGTTATTAAATTTAATAATTCATTGCAAAAAAATTTGTTTATAACCTATTACATCCGGATGATTTATCAATAAGTAAATCCTTTTTTAAAAAAATTGAATAAAATATTTTATTTTTTAAGTGTTCCTACGAACATGAAGACCATCCTACGAAGTGAAGCACTCGCAAAGGTTAGATCAAAGGTCGACTTTGAGTTTCTTGGGGCCTAGGCAAGTTTGTAATATGGGGCCTCTCTCTCTCTCTCTCTCTCTCTCTCTCTCTCTCTCTCTCTCTATCTATCTATATTTTAAAAGATAAATATAAATATAAAAATATCATTATTATGAGAATTTGAGGCATATAAAATAATATTTTGGCTATGTATCTAAGGAGAGAAAGAAGAATATTGGTGTTATACATCAAACGAATGTAGATAAAGGGTTTACATTGACATAATTATAAGATTATATGATTTTAATAAGAAAAAAAAAATCTTACAGTTTTATTATAAAATGGTCAAATTTTTGAATTTTGGATAAAAAATATTTATTTGTGTAAAATAAGTGCACATTTTTTACTTTATCAAGCATATTATACATACATGAATTGGGATTCCTAAAGTTTGTAGTGTTAAAAAAAAATTAAGAACTTAAAGCATAGTTTAAAGATAGTTTAAAACTCTAGGGTATATCTTGTAATTTAATCCAAAAATGTAGATTAATTTGGGAAAAAAAATAATCGAAACGTAGACCTTGAAAATAATACTAACCATCATTAATTATTTGACCAAGTTAGCAATTATATATTTATGTTTCAATTTTTTATAGTTTTATAAATTACAAGTGAAGAATATGTTGTTGTTTTCGAATTAGGCCCCCAAATTTTTGACTCTGAGGTGGCCTAAAATCTAGGTTGAATTGGCTTCGTCTCAAGACTGGCTCTGATTAGATCTATCTAGAGAGAGAGAGAGTTCGTGCTTGGATTACGAATTCGTGAAGCACAAAAAATTAAAGAAAAAATTTTCATTTGTTTTTCATTTATGTTTTACTCTGCCTTCATAAAAATTAATGATCCATACACAACCAAATTGTTTGTGAAACCAACTTGTTTCTCTTTTCATTATTTCAATGGGCTAAGCCCAGTTTGGGCAAAAAATTCTTTTTTAACTGTTTTGATTTCTAAAATTTGTCATTTTAGTGAATTTCACAATTTGATTAAAATTTATATTTTGGGGGTTTTTATTGACGAGGGAAATCTGAAAATTTTAAAATTTTATTCATTTTTTTTAAAAATCACTAGACACAAAAGTTTAGCTAATTTGTCGAATAGAAATATTTTTTTTGTCTTTAGTGAATCTTTTGTCAAATTAGATAAAAACTGAATAAAATTTGAACAAAAGGGTAAAAAAGTTATTCAACATAACATAAAAGGGTATTTAGGTAAATTTATCCTTTTTAGTAATTTTTTTAATATTGATCAAAATTTGTTACTTTCGGATTATTCTCTCGAGGAGAGTCTGAAAATTAAAAAAAAAATATTCAATTTCTTTAAAAAAATCACTAGACAAAAAATATTTAGTTAATTTATCTAGTAAAAATATTTTTTTTATCTTTAGTAATTTTTTTTTGAAATTAGATAAAAAAATTCACATTTTCAGACTCTCTATCAAGAAAAACCCAAAAATTACAAAAAAATTATTAAACGATAAAAACAAAAAACTCAGCCAAACTTAGCCTTCAATTGCGAATACGGTTTAAACTTGATCTTCATACAAAAGTTCTTCTGTTTCTCTTTAACTTTTCTTTTTTTTCTAGTGAACATAGCTTACATTTATAATTTCTAGTTTTATTATAATTTTATTTAGTTTTTTTTTTAGTTTTTTTAGCTATTTGGTTTTTTTTTTTTATTTATTTTTAGTGAACTTTTTTTTGTCGTTTAATATAATTAAGAAATTATATAGGTTAGCCCTCCAAATCTTTTAAAGATAATTTAAAAATTATAAAGGTTAGCTCTCCAAATTTCTCAATTATGTTTTCGCATTTCCATAGTAAGAATCCTAGATCCGTCTTTGCGCCAGGAGTCGCGGTTAGGAGCGACCTTCACTCAAAAGATTCGAAACCCCCATAGTTTCATATTAGTAGTAATAGTTTCTAATATTTTCAAATTATATAAGTTCGCTATCTCAATAATAAAATTCAAATTTTATTTTATATAAATTATATATTTAATATAAATATTCGCCTCCCCAATATTAAAATCCTACGGTGGATATGCTTTCATGCTTCTATAGTCTCTAAAGATGCCTATGTGCTAATTTTGTTGTAAATTCGATCATCATTCTCATTAACAATCCTAATTTGACTTAAAAGACAGCTTCTGGCACATATCTCCACTTTCCAAATTCCACATTTAGTAGTAGAAATTACTTTCTAAAAATGTGCAATTTTCAGGAGTTTTATGAGCGTGCCGGTTGACGAAGGACAACTAATCTCTAT
>BRYE01000029.1:3130202-3132702 GCA_030159115.1 Actinidia arguta var. hypoleuca | reverse complement strand
GTGAAGCACTCGCAAAGGTTAGATCTCTCTCTCTCTTTCTCTCTTTAGAGGCTGTGTTTGGATTATGGATTCGTGAAACACAAAAAATAAAGATTTTTTTTTTTCACATAGCGTCGTAAGTTACTGTTTCTTGATTTTTGTATTTTTTTATTGTATTGAATTTTTTTTATCGTTTGATCAAAATTTTATATTTTTTTGATTTTTCTAAATGAGAAGAGTCCAAAAATTAAAAAAAAAATCATCTACTTTTAAAAAAAGTTCACAAAACCATTTTAGATGGGTTTTTTAGGATAAAAATAGGTTTTTCACTCTTAGTGATTTTTTTTCCCGACGATGAAATATTTTATAGTTTCAGACTCCTCTCATCAAAAAAATCATAAAATTATAAAATTTTGATCAAACAGCGAAAAAAATTAATTAAAAATTAAAAAACAAAGAAATTAAAAAACTCATATATTTATAATTTGTCGTTTTATTAAAGTGAGAGCCCACTTAAAAGTTGAGAGAGAGAGGGACAAGATTCTTTTTGGGAACAAGTGAACCCATTAATAAGAATCACAAGATGACGATCAAAAGAGAGGTGCTTCTCCTGATTCCCGTCTCAGACCACCCCTGGATTCCATCCCTTGTCCCCTTGTAAAGTACCATTATGCCCCCTTGTAAAAAGTTTACTTAAAATAAAAAAAATTCAAAAAATAAATAAATAAATAAAGTCTCATAAAAAAAAAATTTAGCCTAAACTTGGCCGTATTAAATTTTTTTTGTACAATATTTTAAAGTTTGGGCTAGTTTTTTTTCTTTTTATGAGATTTCTTTTGAGTTTTTTCATTTTTAGTACAATTTTTACACCGTTTAGTTGAAATTTTATACTTTTCTTTTAAAAATAAAAAATCTTGTATGAATTTAAATAAAACTCACTAAAGACAAATAATTTAGCTAATTTATCAAGTTAAAATAACATGAAATTTTTATAATTCCAATTCCTCTCGTCAAAAAAATTAAAGAAGTGCAAAATTTTAATCTAAAAGTTAACAAACTTTTTACCAAATTAATAAAAAAAAATACAAAAAACTGGAGAGAAAAAAAACGAGAGAGAAGTGGGGGAGAGAGAGAGTGGGAGGCATAATGGTATTTTTATAAGGGGACAAGAGGTGGGGCCCAGGGGGCGTCTGACACGGGATACGGGAGAAGTAAATTTTCGATCAAAACCATAGTTATCAGAATTGAATCGAACATTGAACCGATCAAGGCACATGTTCAACCATAGTTCAACTGATCTTATAAATAATAAATAAAATAAAAAAATTACCCCTTTAACTACTATGTAGGTGTTGAAAAATTAATTATAAAAAATATATTTAAAAGTATCAAAATAGTACATGAAATATTATTATTTTTATATTTTAAAAATTATTTTGCTGGAATTTCAAATAGCTTCAACGATTTTTATTGCGATTAGAGATTTTTCGATCGAGTTTTGCGTATATTGTTCAAGATTGGTGTGATTGTGTCTCTCGTTGAGATTCTCGATCGCTATTATAAGCAAATTAAAAATTTCAATATTGATCTCATATGATTGAATTTTTTTTTATATATATAAAAATGATCAAAATTTTTGATAATTTTTTTAGGGTTTTCAAAATATTACATGGAATATTATAATTTTTTAGAGTTATCAAAATATTACAAAAATTTTAAAATTTTTTGATCATTTTTTTTGTTATAGAAATTTTGATATGTTAAAAAAAATATTAATCTGTTAAAAAATCGATCAATTCAACCGGTTAAAAACCGTCTGATTCGATAAAATACCGGTCGGTTCAACCTGATTCGCTTGTATTTCGGTAAAATATATTTATCAGACTGGTTAAATATCCGATTCTCTATTAAACCTGTTAAACCGGCCGATCCAATCCGGTTCTAATAACTATGATCAAAACCTAGCTGTCTTTTCTTTTTCGTTTTGGAAACTAAAAGAAACCATTTGTGCGTTATTTGCAGTACATTTTGGAAACTAGTGCCTATCCTAGAGAGCATCCCCAACTCAAGGAACTGAGAGAAGCCACTGTCATTAAGTACAAGGAAAGGTATGTTTTTCAATTTTGTTAGTTAAGTGATAAAAAGGAGAAACTATTCCTTATTGCGGGATCACCACGTTAAATTTATTTCTTACATAAAAAAAGTGAGATTTGAGATCTCATATTTTTACTTTTTTTAGGAGGTGCATCTAGACTTTTGTGCTCAAACGAATCACATATTACAAATAAAAGATAATAAAGATTTACGTGGTTCGGCCAACGATACTCACGTTCACAGAGAGAAATTAATAATCCATTATATTGACCGAATGTATTACAAAAGGAAGAGACTCACCTCTCAACTCACACTCTCTCACACTCTCTCTCTGTCTTGCCTCTCAACTCACAGTACACCGCTCTCTACCCACAGCACACAACACATGAAATCTCAGCACCTTGCCCTCCCTTTTATAGACCAAGAG
>BRYE01000029.1:3067702-3070202 GCA_030159115.1 Actinidia arguta var. hypoleuca | reverse complement strand
CAAGTGTTATATTATTAATTTCAATAAATAAATGAGAGATTAATTTCTCTTTTGTCCATGATTGGACTGAACCGTGCTATTGGAGTTGTGGAGCTTACCACGGGTTTTATTTTGTCGATCCGCTTGGTTCGTATGTTAAGTCTTTCTATGTAGATTATCTGTGAAAAAATACAGATTGATTCGATAAATATAAATTAAGTCATTGTTGGCACGATTGTTTTTAAAAAACGAACTAACCACATGAGTTTAGAATATATTACAAAACAAATTTGAGAAACTCATGAGCGCAACATAAACACTTTCTCATTGATCTCTCACATAGAAACCAATTGCTAAAATGCAAAAATGGGGTAATCCCACAATAAGCAAAGCAGGCCACATGTGATCATAAGGGTTGACCTCGAAGTGGTTAGCAATATATTCTCAACTAGCTGTTGCACCATATATGCTAAGTGCTGTACTCAACCACATTAGCTGTAAACTCCACCAATGGTTTTAAATGGACTGGGCATTAGACCACCTGCCTCAATTGGTTTCAATATTGGTATTGGTAGGAAACTAGACAAATAATCCCTAATGATGATTAAAGGGAGAATAAAGGCACACCCACCATGATATATATATTTTTTTCCCTCTTCTTCTTTTGTCAAAGATAGCAGTTAGGTTATTGTTGTCAGATATTCGATACTTCTCAATAACTCTGAATCTCAAAGTGTCGGTTTGTCCTTTTGTAATAATTAACAGACAAGATCCCCCAAATACTTTTTATGTGATTTTACTAGTTATATTTTGTCTGAAAGCTTGTCCGAGCTTCTTCTTACAAATAATTTGTAAGGCAGACTTGGTTATCAATTTTAATATAATACTAGTGTGTTTGTACTAAGTGCTCTCTTTGCTTGTGCTCTCCTTTGCTCCTTTATAATCCAAGTTCATGTTTATAACATCTTAAGCTGTATGCGATCATTTATTCTTCTTTTTGGTTGTACCTCTTTTGTAGTTATCTATTTCTTCCTTTGAGTCCATGAGATACAACCATTCGAAATCAACTTAAGTTTCACCTTGATATGCCATTTGCATATATACATATACATATACATATGTACACACACACACACACACACACACACACACACACATATATATATATACATATATATATATATATATTTTATTAGATTTTTTGTACAAAAATTAACACCAGAATAATGTGGGATAAAATTTTAAAATTATAATCATATCAGAGAGTATTTTGTGTTGAAATGAAAAGTTCTTAAAGTGTCACATCATTGTGTTATTTTTTATATTTTTTTTTTTTTATAAAATATAATTATACATATTTTCTTTCTTTTATATATTAGTATTACTTTCCAACATTTTTCTGTTTTATTGGGTTCCAGATGGGGGCATAAAGCCCCCCAAGACAACCCATCCTCCACTTGCATATTGAACTTGTCTCTCCCACCATTGCTCATTTGCTCCCCTTTCCTCTCCTCCCCTCCTTTCTAATCCACTCTTTTGTAATATATCCTTTTTTTCTTGACCAAAAGAAAAGGCACAGAAAAAAAAAAAATAGTGAAAATGATAATAAATGACCTTAGGATTCCTTATGTTAATTATATCTCCTATAACAATTATCTTCCTCTCTCTTTTTTTTTCTATACCAATTCATAAGAGATAAGATGCTAAGTGCTAACAGGCAATTAAGTGGGAACTTAAACACTTCGACTTACTTCGAATGAGGTATTTTGTGAAACGATTACTTTGCTATGTGGTCCCTATATGTTTGTGGAGATATCACTGTTTTATACTCCCTTCGTCCCATATTATTAGTCATGTTTGAAAATTTTAACTTTTTATAAACATGTAATTATTGGATCCACTTTACATTTAATAATGAGCAACTTTTCCAAAACTATCCATAAATGTTGCAAAATTAGTAGTTAATTGTAGTAAAGTAAGGAGCAAAAAGGAAATTTTGCAAAATTTTCTATATTGAGTTTTCAGAATGAACATATATTTTGAAACATCTCAAAAATGAAAGAATGATTAACAATATATGACAGAGAGTACCAAACTTTCTCCTCAAAATAAATATCTAAGAAGCTTGTGAGACTTCCCCTTAACCTAAAGGAGAGATATGTGAGATATTACTCGGATGTCATTGAAACACGTGAGTATTCGCTTTTCCATTCATTAATAGAAATGAATTATTTAAGCTTAATCTAAGAACATAGCGATCTCAAAAATATATTCAAACTTCAATTGTTTGTTATTCAAGTCAAACTAAAAAGACATTTTATCGAGTCAAGCTAAAAAACATAACATTTCGCTAAAAAAACTTAGTTCGTTCGATTTACTTATACATTAGTTTCAAAACTTAGAAGCATACAAGTCCAATTGAAAAACTACAACAACTAGGAACTTAAGGTTAATGATAATAACGGGTCAAATTCATGAAAATATTCCATGAACTTAAGGTTAATGATAATAATAGCTGGTT
>BRYE01000029.1:3050202-3062702 GCA_030159115.1 Actinidia arguta var. hypoleuca | reverse complement strand
TTACTGTATTAGCATTTGTATTATTTATCGTCAAATTATATTGGTCCGTCAACTTTGAATAATAAGCAAAAAGCAAACTTCAATTAGAAGAAGAAGAAGAAGAAGAAGAAGAAGAAGACATAGCAAGTCTACATTAGCAACTGCATGCATTGTTTGACTAAAAATTTGTACATAGGCAGGATGTAATCCTTGAGAGCTCCATCTTATCTACTTTTCCCCCCCTTAAATTCTTTCCTTGATTTGGAAACTAAGGCTATTAGCAATAATGCCACAACCGAAATAATAATAATAATAATAATAATAATAATAATAATAATAGAAAAAATATACAATGACAGAATCTGGTCTTGCTAGAACAGAGACCTCCGCCGAGTAAACTCGCTGGTTCTCTGCACCGGAACTCGGTGTAGACACCACCGAAGACAAGCATTGTTCGAGTTAAGACTATCATTCCTCCCGAGCTGTCACTACCTAGTAAGCTCGGTAGAGTAATCGCGCCAGAGCTTGAATGAGGGCAACGGCTGGCGGTAATCCCAAGGAATGTCAGGAGACAGAAGATAACTTAATCATCGAAATTTCTTCTGACAGCCCTTACACCCGAATGGGGACGTCAATAGTTTGATGATAGGTTACCAGGCAGGCCCTAGGAGGGTGACTGGGTTAACCGCCAACTCACTGACATAGCGGTTAGCGCGTTGTCGAGCTGCCGTTTATCAAGTGACAAGACAACTAGGGTGTCAAGGCACTCGCCGAGATGTATCATATAAAGTTTGTCTTTCTTTTTCTTAAAGGTACACGAATTTAGTCTGAGGGACATGTACTCTCTCTCTTTGTCTCTCTCTACATTTTCGGTCATCTAACTTGACCGTCATATAGCCGTTTTTCAAAAATAGCTCTAGCGGCCGTTTTCATTGTTTCTGTGTCGCGGCTAGACCCTGACCGTGAACATCAGCAACTCCCCCCTCAGCCGTAGGATTACCGCAGGAGGCATCTTCGATTTTTTTTTCTTATTCTGTAAACTCACACTACACAATAATAATAATAATAATAATATGGTTGACAGAGACCGAACATATATTACATGAGGAAACAATTGGGCCGTCCAAAACACCGACACGACGATGATTATATATCGTCTTGTGAAATTAAAGATAGAAGGGGTCAGATAAATTAGGTGGTTTTAGCAAGCAATTACCGCATCATTACATGTTTTTACAACGAAAACATCCTGATGTAATTAGGCCGGTGTCTAACCTCAACTAATCATCAGTCACTTCGGATCATGTCTCTCACTACTTTTTTTTTCTCGCTTTCTTGTTTTATTTTTGCTTCTGATTTTCGTTCTCTCTCTCTCTTCTTGTGTTTTAGGTTGTGTTTGGATTAAGTATTAATTTGATAAAGAAAATGAAAATACCATGTTAGAGTGTGTGGATTTCTTACCTAGCCTTTCATTTCTAATGCATTTCTTTCTTTTCTTGGAGGGCATGCCAAATACCTTGTTGATAGAGTGACGGACATCCCTATGTGGGTTGGGTGGAGAAGTTAGTGGTGAAGATTGAAGAAAACATAAACGAAAGATGAATTTTACGTAGTTTGACTATTTGTGACTAGCGTACGTATGAGAAAGGGTACAACAAAGTGTTGCCGTTGATATTGAGCTCATTCATCGTTGAGGTTCAATGATATAATTTGAGTTATTTATTTTATAGAACTTATTTAGTAGGGTAATTATAAGAAAAATTAAATTAATTAGACCCCAATAGTCATCTAATTGGATTGCTTTGAATTATAGTTTACTTTCAAAATCATATATTTCGTTCATTTTTTTAAGAAAAATGTGATTTGATTATGTAGTTAACGATGTTCAATTAATTTAATTGTTTTTCATGAACGTTCTACCCAACGAAATCTAAAATATAAACATCTCAAATCATTTCATTTGACTATTGTAGTGGGCCCAATATCAACCGACAGTATAATATTTTGCCTTTTGTATAGAGATGACAATTTTGCCAAAACCCGATAGAGGCCGGTTGAATCGGTTGTTTGGGTATGAATTTTACTTGATTTTTTGCTCGATGGGAAAGGATATGGTTGGAGGGGTGAAATACTCAATCGGGTATGAGTAAGGTATGATTTGACTACCTATATATCTGAATATCCGAACCTGATTTGAAACATATATATATATATATATATATATATATGTATATATATATAATAAAAAAGGTTATGATTTTTTTAGTAATATGTGATGTATGAACTAAATTGGGAATTATTTGTAATATGTGATGTATTAAAAATGTTTTCTATTGAATATGTTGGATTTTAATATATGAATATGCTAAATTTATATTTTGAGAATTGAATTTTATTTTTTTAAAGATTCAAATATTGGGTACGCCTAATACCCGATTTGATTTAAATTTAATAGCTATATCCAATATTCGTCGGATATTAAGTATGAATATAGAGATAAAAATGAGTTTTAGGCGTGAGTATGGAGAAAGGTCTCCCGCCAGACCATTTGTCATCTTTACTTTTGTATAAGCACAATACAAAAATACAAAAATATTGACCATAATAATTTCTATTGGGAAACTTTGAACTTACCATCAATTTTAAGTTTCAGCAACACTCTTGAAACTTGGATTGAAATGTCTTTGCATAAATTACACGATCCCTCTACATTTTAACTTAAATCTTACTTCGTGCCCCTCACTTTCAATTGTGCCTTTGAGCATCCTTATAAATGTGAAAAAAATAATCTTATAACAAATTCGTAGCCCGCGTTTGGATTAAGATTTGGCGAGAGAAAAAAAATAAAAATAAAAAATTAGATTATCTAACAGTTTCCAAAAAGTTAAATCTTCTAACTTTTCTAATTTTTTTTTCTTTTTATCCCTCAACATTCTCGATCCAAATACAGCCTTAATCTACCTTGCAATGCACCTCAACCACAAACCACATTCATTAGAACTGCCCTACCTCCATGTGAAACACATAAATATATTAACTTGTTTGGACAATCACAAACTTAGAAACACCATGATGCTCTTATGGAAGGCCAGTTGATGGAGCATCAAGGGCATAATAATCCATCTTTTGAAACAGTTTTGGTTAACAGTTGGATTTGTCACCATAACCACCAAACACACCCCATTACTTAGTACTTTCAGAACAAATCTCACAATTACAGCCATTCTCTCTCTCTCTCTCTCTCCCTCACTAGTCAATCTTGGCCCCACAACCTCGGAAGCATGAAAAAGAACCACAAAGTATATATGAGAGAGAGAGGGACCGTAAATAATTTTGAGTTAATTTAACTGTTTTGGTTTCCTAATTTTTTGTTGAGATGAATCTAAAAACGTAAGAATTTTGATCAAACTTAAAAAAAAATTAATAAAGACAAAAAATAAGCAAATTTGTCGAGTAAAAATGACTTTTTCCAAATCTGATTCAATTTTTTTATATTTTTAGACTCATCTCGTCAAAGGAAGCAGGAAAATTTAAAATGTTATCAATTATTGAAATAAATTTACTCAAAACGAAAAAAATTAAAAATAAAATTAAGCAGTTAAAATCGCTCAAAATTAAACTGTTTTTTGAAAGGAAAAAAACCCTATATGTGATTGTTAATTCTTGTAAGACATGAATTTCTGCTAGAAACACTTCTCATTAGAAATGATTACAACACCAATGGCTAGCACATGCCATTAGTGTTTGAAAGCATTTGAGTAGGAGGAGAAGAAACATAGAAATTATATGCTCTCTCTCTCTCTCTCTCTCTCTCTCTCTCTCTCAGTGTAAGCAGAAATAATTCAAACAAACTTAGATGTTGGGCAACCTCAAACCATGTGCTACAACATTTGAGTAAATCAAATTAGACCCCACTAAATGACCTTAGACACAGAAATGAAAGGCATTGAATCCATTGCAAAGTAAAGCATGGATAGGCATGGGCAAACACAACAGACAGGTGACAGACACTATCAAACTTTGCCTCTCGAGGCATGGTTGGCATATTCGGACCCAAGGATGGATCTGGGGGCATAGAGAGACAATCGTACTCTCAAAAGTTTGAATTTTTTTAATAATTATACTATAAATTTTAATATAATTGAGAAATTATATAGGTTAGCCTCCCAACTATTTTAAAGATAATTTTAAAATTATGAAGGTTAGCGCCCCCAAATTTTTAACTTTCCCTTTTTGGAGAAAGTTTAATTGTTTTGTGGAAATCATGATATAGACATTCCTGATATGAGTGGTCGTTATACAGCTGGTCGAGGTCAGTCTCGTTCTCAAAGAAATCCCATTACCTTGGAGCATCATTTTCGTATTAAAACTTCTCTAGTTATAGTTGATTCTCAATTGCAAAAATTGAACAATAGGTTTAAGGAAGATGTGATAGAATTGCTCGTTCTTAGCACATCCTTGGATCCTAGAGATGGTTTTAAATCATTCGATATAGAAGATATTTGCGTGCTTGCAAATAGATTTTATCCTATGAATTTCAACTGAGTAAGAAAAATTACATTTGAAGTATCAGTTAGAGAATTATAAGTTAGATGTTTTCAAACTTCCTAAATTTAAAGAACTGAAAACAATTTCTGAGTTATGCCAAGTGTTGGTAAAAACATGAAAATCAACAAGTTATTCTTTTATTGATAGTTTGATTCGTCTTGTGTTAGTTTTGTTTGTTTCAATAGCTACATCGAAACGTGCATTTTCAGCTATGAAACTTGTCAAGAGTAAATTGCGCAATAGAATGGAAGATGATTTTCTAGCTAGTTACTTGATCACATATATTGAGAAAGACAGTACTCGAGATTTTGATGTTGAGTCTATTATAAATGCCTTTTATGTTATGAAGGAGCGTCGAGCACAACTTCAGATGCCTGAATTTAGTTGATATAGATATATAGGCATATAGCACTGATAACTATATTTTTTTTGTAAGTAAATGCAGACAAGAGAATATGTAAAAAAAGTTAATATTATTGCCTTTTTGTGTTGGTAAAAATTGGTATTATAGTTTAAATTTTTTTCTCAATTATGCTTACGCCCTTCTATAATAAGAATCCTAGATCCATCCCTATTCAGACCATAATATATTTTATTTGTACAAAGCACGTGTATAGGTACAGAAATTGATAATGTTATTTGTACAATATAGATGTATCGATACAGCAAAACTTAGAACAATACAAAATAAGGAAACAATTGGACTATTTTCCTACTAGATAGGTTTTTATAATTTTGAGTAATGAAGAATTATATATGTGTGTACAAGTACAAGTATTGATACTGTTACACAGTAGCTGGTACAATATAGATATTTTGGTATGATAAAATATAAAAAAATATATATAGATACGGGTACAATTGGGGTATTTTCTTAATAGGTAAGCTTTTATAATTTTGAGTAATGAATTATGTGTAACAATTAGAAAACTAAATGCAAAGAAATAATTAACGGTTTCGCTTATTAAGAATCCAAACCATCAACCACAATTTAATGAAAAAATTAGTTATAAACCAGAGTTTAATGTCATTGCACTAAAAAATTCACACACTTAAACTTAATATATTATAAGCATTCTTAGTTAAAGAAAATATCCTCATCAAACTATATTTATTTCTATATAAAAAAAACTAACTTCAAACTAGCCATGGCAAAATAAGGGACTTGTGTGTGATAATAATATATTGGTGTATTGTCACCTATGGAGACAAGAGGAAGTTGATAGGCAAAGGACAAAAGAATAGGTGTGTGGGGTTTCACATATATGCATGTATTTCCTAATCTAATAGATGGTTTCTTATTTGTAATGATTCATCTTCAAGCAAGAGGATAAGCTCTAAGTTGTGGCAGCATATATAGCTGATGAGATCTCTATCCTTCCTCACCAAATTTTGCATCTCCCTTGAATCCTACCAAACAATGTGCTTGGTCCCCAAAAAGCAAGTTTTCCCTTGAAAGACATTTCCCAAACCCTATCCATGCATGTGTTCTCATTCAAGATCCAAACAAACTTGATGAAATCATTTGGAAAATGTTAATATATTAGTAAAAAACTTATGCATAAATTGTTACCAGAATGATGTGAGGGTGATATTTTTTATAATTAAAAAATAATTTAAAATAATTTAGTTTTTAAATGATTGGTCCTCCGGTCCTTAGTACTGCCACATCTATGTGTATAATTTTCTTCTTCTTTTTTTTTTGTATGTTTTATATACAATTAATTTACTTGTACTATAAATTGTGATACAATTAATCTTAATGAATAAATCTATACTGCTATTAAAAAAAAATACTACAAACATTGTCAGGGATGACAATGGGTCAGGCTTGGAGCAGGGGACTACTACCCCAAACCCGAATTCACTTAAAAATCCTTCCCTAAACCCGTCCATACTCGTCGCCTAAACCCGCAAAAGATAAACCCAAACCCTACCCGTCTTACTCTATCCGCTAACCTTTTTTTTTTTTTGCATTACTAGTCTATTACATATTTCACATTTTCAAGTTACAATACAATCTATATGAATCTATTAAAAATAATAAGAATATTTTTATAATTTTTAATATAATCAGGTCAAATTTGAATATAAAACCTTTAAACTTATATTATATCCAAATCTTAACGGGTTATATATTTTAAATCTCAAATCCACTCATACCCTGCTAACTCTATTCCCAAACCCGTCACATAAAGGTCAGGTAAGCGGGTACCCATCCCTTGACACTGCCAATGCATATGAGCCCTACATGGACCCCATGTCAGGCCCACGGTTTGTTGATCAAATATATGGACCGACACAAAAATACCATTTCCGTGTAGAGTACGTATTCAACAAGCCCGGCCCAATGGAAGCCTCGGGCTGCACAATGTCGGGTCCACCATTTATTTATTGATCCAATAGATGGGCCGATACTTATGCGTAAAACCCAACAAGCCCGGTCCAGTAGAAGCCTCGGGCCGTTTCGGTCGATTGTACAACGTCTGGGTAAATGACAGATTTGGGACCCACTACAATGGCTACTTATCTTGCGACTAGGGTTTTAAAACCACACGTTTTATGTGCTTTTGCGTACAAAACTTTCTAAAACTAAAAACAAAGGGGATTATTTTTACAATTTAATTTTGATTTTTATTATACAAAATTATAATAAAATTATTAATACTTTTACCAATTATCATAATTACATTTCTCATACCTTACACCATTAGTTCTTTCTTTGACAGTTTAAGTATTTATTTAAACATTAATTGTCATTCCGATACCATTACATATAAATATGATAGAATATGTTAAAAATACATTATTTCTAACAAAACTCAATATCGATAAATGTTATTACATATAAATATGATAAAGTATATCAAAAATACACTGTCCTGACAAAACTCGATATCAATAATTGTCATTACATATAAATATGATAAAGTATTTCAAAAATACATTATCGTTAACAAAATTCAATATCAATAAATGCCGTTACATATAAATACGTGAGTATTTAAAAAATACATTACCTCTGACAAAACTCGATATAAATCGATATAAATGACCTTTAAGTCACATAGCCATCGCATCATATAAAATTATCAAATTCATCAATTTAATTACAATTTAATAATTTCCAATCTCTCTCTCTCTCTTCCTTGCACAATTCAATTCAAAACAAAAGCAATAACAATTGTAAGAGAGATTGGGGTAATTAAGATAAATACTACGAATATCTAAACCTTCTTCTAAAATTACAGACCCCTTCACGACTGAATTTTCGGAGAGCGAACGGAGATCTGGGCGGGGATGGGCCGCCCCGTACCCGACCCTCCGCAACTACGACATCCCATGCGACCCGAGCCGGAACACGTCCGGCAACCCACGTCGCCGTCGGACCATCGAGAGCAGAGGCAGGAAACCCGGCCAGTTCCGTTGCAACTCGGACACCTGGGGAACTGGGTCGAGCCCATCATGGTGGGCCTCTGATCCATCACCGACTTCAGCAGGGCCGCCCCGGCCAGCACGGTCAAGCCCGTCGCCAGCTGGGTCAACACAATCGCACCCATCTTAGAGAGAGAGGGAGAGAGAGATTTTTCAGGTCGATTATTTTAATTTTTTGTGGGGTTGTGATTTTTTTTATACTTTAAGCGGTGATGGGTTTGTAAACGTAGAGAGGCGTGTACGAATGCTCTGGGCTTGGGACGTTTCTGTTGGGTTTTGGAGCTTTGTGGAGATGATTTCTGGGCCAATCCTATTTTTTTTGGATTGGTTGCCCCCGCCCTTGTACAGCTGGATTTCTCTTGAGCATCGTTATCAGAATCGGATCGGATATTGAACTGATCAAAGCATGATTTAACAGTTCATTGTTTAATTACGGTTCAACCGGTCTTATAATTAATAAATAATAAACATATATTTTTATTATAAATAATAATAAAAATAAAATTTATCCCTTCAACTACTATGTAAGTGTTTGAAAGTTGATAATGAAAAATATATTTAAAAGTATCAAAATATTAAATGAAATATTATTATTATTTTTATATTTCGAAAATCGTTTTGCAAAAATTTTGTGGTGATTTCAAATAGTTTCAGCGATTTTTGTTACGATTAGAGATTCTTCGATCGGATTTTGGATAGATTGTTCGAGATTAGTGTGATTGTGTTTCTCGTTGAGATTCTCGATCGCGATTTTCAACAAATTAAAATTTTAAATATTAATCTCACAAGATTGAATTTTTTTGTTATAGAAAAAATACATCAAAACTTTCGACAGATTTTTTAGGATTGTCAAAATATTACATGAAAATTACGATTTTTTACGGCCGCCAAAATATTACAAAAAAAATAAAATTTTTTTATAGATTTTATTGCTATAGAAATTTTAATTTTTTTAATCTTTTAAAAAATTGGCCCATTTTTTCGGTTAAAATACCGATCAGTTCAACCAATACAATCCGTTTCACTTGCATTTTTGATAAAATATATTTACTGAACCGGTTAAGTATATCCGGTTCTGATAACTATGTTCTGACCTACCCTTTTAAATTGCAAGTGTTTGGATAAATTATGCTTTATACCCATCATGTTAACAAGAATCTCACTTTATGCCATTAACATTTCAATTGTGTTAGAGGATCCACATTGGGTTAGATAAACATTCCTTTTGGCTAATTTGGTTAGTAAAATCTTGAAAAATTATCCATATCAGATTAGTCAAAATAATTCACAAATTTATATTTGCTATAATTCCTAATCAAAGGTGATTGGGAACTATTCTATTTTTTTCTGATAGAGAGTTTGATCATGCTATTGTTAAAAAAAAGTGACTAACTAAAATAAACGAGGTAATTTTTGAGTTATAATTTACCTCAAATCTAATGAGACCCCTTAGAGTGTTAAGGTAGCCTTTCGCATGATAAAATTAGGAGTGTAATCGGTTCGGTTAGTTCATTTTTAAAAATATGAGTCATAACCGAAAAAATTTAGTTTGTAGACTTGTGAAATTTGTTTTGTAGAATTGTGAAATTGAAACCTATATTTCTAGTAGAGAAACTAAACCATTCGGTTAGAGGGAATTTAGTTTGATTTTTTATTTTATTTTATTTTTTGTTTGGTTAATTTTTTGAACTCCATAAAAATATTCACTTAATCATCGTATTTTCAAACTACGAAATTTAATAATTAACAAATTCAAAATCAAGAATTAAATAGTTTACAAGTCCTAATAGAATTTTAACAAGTGCCAAGAAGATTTTAAGAAGTTCAACATTCGTGAAAGAAAAAAAATATAGATAACAGTAGCAGTAGAAAACTAACACAAGCTTAGATTAAAAGATATCGTATATATGAACGACTAAGATTATATCTATTAGTAAATAGGTAGTTAATTCGCTTCGCTTCGCTTCGATTTGTATTAGTTTAGCACATCACAAAACTAAATGAAACAAAAAAAAATTAATTTTTACGTTTTAGAAAAAGAAAACTCTAGACTAGCAGCTAAAGTCAAACCAAATCATTTTTTTTGGTCAGTTCAATTTTCTCAATTTTTCTTACAGTCCTAGTTAAAATAATGGTCACAAAGTCTCTTTTCATCAATTAATTGAACAACAGATAGATGGAAGTAACATATTGACACCTGACCTAAAGTGTAAGAGGTTGGCTGATAGAGTCAAAAATTAAATGATATAAAGCTGAAATTTCACGTTGATACCTGATCTAAAGTGCGGGGATACAAAATGATATTTAATTAAAAATACAAGGGCACAAAGTGTTATTAACCCACTTTGTTAAGTTGTGGAGGCGTGATTGATCGTACGGTTGAGAAGGAAGGTGTTTGATCCAGTGGTGAGATGAAGGCAATCTGGAAATCTGGTGTAGAGTGGGTCCTACTGAAAATTTTGGAATTTGAGTGGAATCTGAAATTTTGGTTCGACTACTTTTCACCACAAAAGCACGCACTCAGCGCCGCCGCCAAACTAAGCCGCCTTTCAAAGTTTCCCACGTTCCACGTCCAAATCCAAATTACTTGTTTCCTACCATCAATATTACGGGAAAAAATTCACTACAATGATACACGTTATTGTTGCCATAATATTATTATCTAATTATAAATTATTATATTTATATAATAAATTTTATTATTTATTTATTTTTTAAAAGAGGTAGATACAGTTATCTATTAGAGTTTTTTTATTTTATTTTTAATTATATTATTAATTAGTCACACCCAGGGCCAGCCCCAACATTGGAGTTGCCCTAGCCCGACACGGCAATTATATATATATAATTTATGCATAAATAACCAAAATTTTGTCAAATGAACAATAATATTACATAATAAAAAAATGCTTCATTACAAAACAAATGATAAGACAAATGACGAATTATCAATACAATATCCCAATTGTAAAAAAAAAAATCAGCAATAGTTATGTTAAAAACACCAACAAAATGCTAAAATTCAGCAACAAATTAACAAAAAAACAGCAACAAAATTTAAAAATTAAACCTGTGTGAGGTTGAATAGGCCTCGTCGGAGGTTTTCAGACTTCGTCGGAGGTCGTCGGACCTCTGAAAGGTAAGATCGATTGCATGATTCGCAGAGAGAGAGAGAGAGAGAGAGAGAGGGGGTTATATTTACAACTTTTTACAAAATTTTCTCTCAATTTTTTTAATATTACATAAGAACCGATTTGGGTAATTTCACCAATGGTCCTTGTAGTTTAACCAAAGATTCAATTTGATCCTTAAATTTTAATTTGAATAATAAAAACCCTAATATTTAAAAAAAAAAATGGGTTTGAGGTTGCCCCAGCCCATGGGCTGCTAGGCTTACCCCTGGGCTGGGTCTGGTCACACCACGTCATCAATACCACATGGTATAGCCGTTGAATTGAAGATTAACTTATTAATTTGGTGTTAGTGGTAGTTAAAGTGGTAAGATATCTAACGCTCGATCAACCTTATTACAGTTCAAATCTTGACATTTCAATGCCTCCACTAGGTTAAAAATAGAGTAGGGATAAAAAAAAATATACATCTTGTTTGGGATAGTGTTTATTATTATTATTATTATGGTTTGTTGCTATTTTTTTTTTGAATTTTTTTATTTGGTTACGGTGAATTTAATTTGAGTGAGTTTATGAGAATTTACTATCCAAAATAAACACAAGTTAATAACTTAGTCTTAAATGTGTGTTTATACCAGATATATTGTTGATATTTTAAGAAATGTAATTGGAGAAAAAGAGTGAAAATTATTAGCCTAAATCAGTATATAATATATTAATTGTTTTAAACCTTTGACTACAAACAAGTTGAGATGGCCGAGTTGGTCTAAGGCGCCAGATTAAGGTTCTAGTCCGAAAGGGCGTGGGTTCAAATCCCACTCTCAACAATTGCTCTTTAATTTTTTTTCTAAAGTCCAAACAATCCCTGGCTTGTGTTGAATTTATTTATTTTTTCAATGAGATACAAAATGTTATTGATTTAGTATGTTAGATTAACTACTAAACGACATTCAGTACGATTATATAAGCTTGAACACCCAACCTCTGCTTGTAACCAAGCGATATAAACTTTAGTTAAAACTCATATTGATTTGGATTGAATTTTTTTTTTCTCCATTTAGTATTCTTTTCTAAGATCAAGTATACATGTCAGGCAAAGTTGGGTAGTCTTGTGACTTTAATTTTTGCATGAGATTAGGCAGCCTCACATTTGATCAATTTTCATGCCTAAACTTGTTGAATGCCTAATGATTTTTGTTAACTCGGTATCCGATTTTCTGAGCCGATTAATCAGAAAAACCAATATCATTGTCCACAAGTTGAGGCCAGGAGACTTGTCTAAATCAAACTCAGACCCAAGGGTTTATAAAAATTTTTGGGCTAAATGATTACCACTCACGCCAACTGTTAGAGAGTTTTTCCCTTTTACCTGTTATTTTGTGAGAACAAGTAAAATCCATCAAGAAA
>BRYE01000029.1:3020202-3027702 GCA_030159115.1 Actinidia arguta var. hypoleuca | reverse complement strand
ATTGACAGGAAATCGGGTTATCCGTCGACCGTGTGATGCCGGAAATCAACAACACCAAGACGATTAGGCCAGCCAGTGAGGCCGCGAGGACGCTTTGGTTTTTGGGAAGGGATCGGCGGATCTCCATTTTCTGTTTGGTTCCCAAGAAAGAAACAGAGAAAGAAAAATGTTATTGTGTCTGGTTTTAAGCTATGTGCTTAGTGTGGTGTATGAGGCAGAGATTAGAGAGAGGGTTTACAGGCCATATAAGAAGCTCTTGTTCTAGTTTTTTCATCCGATTTGTTTGGAGGTAACAATGTATCATTGATAAAACCATGAACTATGTCCAAATTAGGTATGAGTTGGCATAAGATTTGGTATTTTCAATAAACATAAACTTAAAACCTCCGCCCTCTTGAACGAAGGACAATGGAATCAACGTCCACGAGTAAAGCTACAAAAGCAGGGACGGGTGGGGCGCGGGTTACTGGGCCATTTGTACCTGGCTTAAAGTCAGGGGTGGAGTCAGGATTTTAAGTGAATTAAAAAAAAAAATTATAATATACTTCAGGGGAGTCTAAAGTGTAAAAAACTTAAAAATTTAAAATAAATTTTGTAAATTTTTAGAAGTACAGCTCCCTCTTAACTCTTCTTGGCTCCGCCCCCTGGCTCGGGCGAGTTGCAGGCCCATGCATATGCTATTTATTGTTGAGTCATTTTCGCAAACCATGAAATAAGGGAGGCTCCGTTTAGATGGATGTAAATTCCAAATTAAGAGTTTAATGTTTAAGACACAATTAGACTTAATTTATTTTTGAGAATTTTGGTTGTAATGATTTTTGATATTTTTTCTTTTTTAGTTAATATTTTTAACTGTTTGATTAAAATTTTACTCTTTTTTTTATGATAAGAGTTTGAAAATATAAATATTTTTATCTAATTTAAAAAAAAACTAATTAAAGACAAAAAATCAATTTAATTGACAAATTAGCTACTTTTTTTGCCTTTAATAGATTTTTTAATTTATATTTTTTATATATATATATTTTTAAAAGAAATCAAAAAAATATAAATATTAATCAAATGATGAAAACATCCACTAAAGAACAAGTACCAAAGAGAAAGCACAATCAGGCAAATCCAAGCCATATGTTGTTGGGAAACTCAGCAACCCCAACTATACGTGATCTCGTGCTAAATGAAATGACTTCCACTTTCTCTCGGTAGACTTCATTTCATTTTCCTGCATCATTTTTCTTTAGAAGCTTGTTTTGGCTTTTAATTCGCACCTATTTAGGTTGAATGTAGTAAACTCAAAAACTAAAGTAGTTATAAAAATTTAAAAAATCATAGACAAACACAAGCCTTAATTTCAACAAATACGCAACTCGTTTTGACTATTTTTTATTTCATAGGTAAAGGTTTTTGAGACTCTATTTGGTATCAATTTTTCGGCTGATTTTTTTAATTTATAAGCAAAAATATTTAAAAAAAATTGGCTTTTTTTTTATTTTTTTTAATTTTGTTTTTATTTTTAGCTAAAATAAAAGTAAAAAAACAAAAAAATTAAAAAAATCTTAATTTTTTTAATAATAAATTTAAAAAAACTTAATTTTTAAATATTATCAAATGAAGGCTGAGTAGAAAGAAGTCGTTTTCAACCTTTTGTTCCCTTTCAAACAAAATGGAATGGGCATTTGTGGCAGTGTACTAACCCTTTATTTCCTGTACCTTGTTTGTTGGTGTTTAAGCAAATGGTGTGAAACTTGGAAGTACTTCTCCTTCTTGCTTTTACATTTTGAGAAATGTTAGTTTACAATCAATGTTGTATAATATTTGTATAACATGATCAAAATAATATCATTTTGATTAAATAAATACAAAACGACGTCGTTTCACTAAACTTTCCGTGTTTTGCCTCCAAATAAAACGATATCGTTTTGCATTTATTCAGTCAAAATGATATCCTTTTGATCATGTTGTATAATATTTGTTGTAAACGTGACACTTCTCTTACATTTTTACCTTTTTGTTACTAGTACTGTGGGGTCCCATCAAATATTTATTAAGCAGAATTTATTTAAGGATTTGGC
Source organism: Actinidia arguta var. hypoleuca (assembly GCA_030159115.1). Classification (NCBI taxonomy): domain Eukaryota; kingdom Viridiplantae; phylum Streptophyta; class Magnoliopsida; order Ericales; family Actinidiaceae; genus Actinidia; species Actinidia arguta. The sequence goes on along the minus strand of BRYE01000029.1, from coordinate 3,025,630 downwards.
TTTTTGCTATCCAAAATGAAATGGACAGACACAATTTAAGTTTTTTGAGTTTACGTTTTGAGTTTATTTTAATGATTTAAATTATTTATATTATAAATTTGATCTTAAAGATTATTATTATAAAAAATAAAAATGATCGAACGCAGTTTAGTATCCGTTCAGTGTCATTTTTATATAGTGAAAGTATTTGAGCAAAAATATATATTTTGATAATTTTACCTAATAAAGACACAAAAATACAATTAGAGAAATAGAGAGTTTGAAAATCACTGACCTAAAATTAATGCGAAGAAATAACATTAATACTATGTATTCAAAAATTTACTTGAAAAATATTATGTCCATATTCAAAATAAATTAGGTTCATACATTTCAAATCTTCACAATATTTTTCACACTTCTATTTTTTCTAATGGCATTTTAATTATTTATCTTTATTAGATTAGTTTATTCAAATATATTTTTTTATTTAAATATTTTTACTATATAGAAGGACATTTAAATAAATTCACTTTAATATAAATAAATAAAAATTAAATTAGAGAAAATAAAGGTGTGAATATAACGAAAAAAAGAAAAATAGAAAGTGTTGAGATTGTGCCATGTGGAATGGACCGTCGGATCATTTTTATTAGATGAGTTTATCTAATATTTATTTTTATTTAAATATTTTTACTATATAAAAAAATATTTAGATAGATTTACTTTAATATAAATAAAAAAGAGTCCAATTAGATAAAATTAGAGTATGAATATCAGCTTAAAAAAAGAAAAAGAGTTAGCGATAAGATTGTGACACGTGGAAGGGAGATGCCGCGTGGTCAACCATCAGATCAACCCTCATTTAAGGCACCCACACGGAAGACAGCTAACCCCATAACTCCACCACCAACTACCTACACTACACATGTTCCATTGGTTCACTATTTAAAACCACCCCTAAAAATTACATTCTACACCCTCATACTATTACTCAATCTTATAATTTGACACTCAAAGTTTTGTTTTACTTTTTATGTGGTATTCAAATTATCGTATTGTTGTCAATGTAATGCAGTAACAACGGTGGTCTAAATTGCTCTAAATTTCAAGCACAAAGTGAGAAAAGTGTGTAATAATTCTAAGGATAAAATGGAAAGCTATACTCTCTGTATCAATTTATTTATTTATTTTGAAACTTTTATGAAATTAAAGGTGTTACACTTTAAAAGTTATAATTTTTTGAAATTACCATTAAATAATTTTAAAAAACTTAAAAATAAAAAAATAAATATGTCACATCAATTCAAAAGTGAAGTACTAAGAAAAGTCTACAATATTTAATGAGTAAGTATATCACTCATCTCACAAAGTGGGTGAGTACTATCACCTTTTGATTGATTAAAATACATGAGACTAGCTTAAATATATATATAATGAGTCTCGTTTAAAGTTTCGAATCACCTGTATTTCATCTAATTAGGAGGTAGATAATATTTACTCAACTTGTTAGGGATGAACATATTGCACTCATATTTAGTTGCTAACCTTTTAAAATGAACAAAATTTTGAAATGTCAAAAAGGGAAAGTACACAAACATAATGGGGCGAAGAAAATAAAATCAAAAAATTGGTTCTATTATGTCTTTAGTAAATTTTTTTAAAATCACTAAAAGTAATGAGGTATAGATATTAAGGCAAAAAGTCAAAAAAGTTAACTTAAAATTGTAAACCAAACATTCATTTAGAGGTGTCAAACGGACGGGCCGACACGTGCATGACATGTTAAAATTTTGTCACGACACGATGATGGACCAGGCCATATTACTGATTTTGGATGTCAGGACTCATTCATAAAAAAAAAAAAAATTATGACACGACATGAGAGACACAAAAAAAATGTACTGCACAAATTCACAATCCCTATCATTTTTGCTTAAAATGAAAAAGTTTTTTAAGTGTTTGGTGGCGCCTTCCGTTAACCAACCAACTGGATGGCAGTTACTCACTGTATGTAGGACTTGAAGTAATTGAGGGTCAAAATCAGAATTAACTAACACTTTCAGGGTGCACAGTGTAATATAATACCATAAGAACTCACATCCCCGCTTCTATACCCCATCTATTAATTTGTCCATCAGTACTCATCAAATTGCAAACGCTCTCTCTCTCGTCCTCTATCATCACTCTCACGCAACGAACTCTTCAATTCACAAGCATTAAAAAAAAGAAACGATAGTCCATAAGATGAGATCCCAAAGCCTTGTTTTGGTGGTGGTGGTGGTGCTGTGCGCGGTGGCGGCTGGTGGCGGGGCGGCGAACGACCTGGCGAAGGAGTGCAGCTCGGCGTTCGAGAAGGTGGGGACGTGCCTGAGCTACGCAACGGGGAAGGCGGCGACGCCGTCCAAGGAGTGTTGCGACTCCGTGACGGAGATCAAGAACAGCGAGCCCGTGTGCCTCTGCTACATCATCCAGCAGGCCCACAACGGCAGCAACCAGATCAAGAGCATGGGCATACAGGAGGGCAAGCTGCTCCAGCTCCCTACTACTTGCAAGTTGATGAATGCCAGTGTTAGTTATTGCCCAAGTAAGTTTCGTATATAACTCTCTCTTTCTCTTGTTATCTCTTACACTCGAACACTGGTGCGAGTCTAATTTTGTTCATTCAAAACTGGAAAGTGAAATCACCTCGTTTGGTTTCATGGGTGCACAGTTGTTCACTTTCCTATTTCAATCAATTATAAACAAGGGCAATGTTTATCTGTTTTGGGGCGATCAAACTTATTTTCGACAAGTACATGCATGTTTAGTGATATTTAGAGAGTGTTTAGTATAACTAAACTTATTTGAAATTACTTATTTAGAAAGAGATTTTTTTAAAATTTAGTTATTTTTCAGTTTTTATAAGTTGTTTTTGACCCATAAACAAAAACATATTCTACGCTAAAGAATGTCACTGAGATAATTTTTAAAACAAAAAAAAAACATTATAATTCGTGAACATTACCCTCGTTTTATGAAACAGTAAAATTTATCGGTTTAACAATGATATGAATCTAATTTTATTTATGTGTTGGAATTATGGATCTATTCTCTAAGCCGTGAACATTACCCTCGTTTTATCAAACAGTAAATTCTATCGTTTTAAAGTTGTGGGAACAATCATTTCACTATTTTAATAAATCTCAATAAATCACAAGGGAGGATAAAATAGGCAACGTATTTGATTTGTAGTACTTTTTTGCAAAAGCAAGGTTTGTTAAGGCATTTTTTAGGCTAATTTGAACCTAAAATAAGAATTGAAGAGTAACAATTCACGGAGGGTAAAAGAAGAACCAGAACAATTGAATTTCTATCATAACAGTAGCGTGTTTAATCCGAAAACGACAGCCACCAAATCGGTTATCAATGTTACTCATCTATATCAATATCTATATAATATATAAAGGGAGAATTTAGTTGGTGTCAATCTCATTTTGAAACATCGTAACACTTTTTTTATTCCCAAATTACCCTTGTATAACTACCTAATTTTTTGTTTTACACTTTCATAACCCCATTTAAGTTTTTATTCTTTTTCCTGATTAATCTCCATTAAACTGTTTAAATTTAAATAACTTTATATCTAGTGCAAACCCTTAATTTGGTTTATGCGGTTTCAATAGCACACCCGCCTACTAGTTTATAAAGAAATCCAATTCATTTCCAAATCTCTAAGACTGTGTTTGGATATTGAATTCAAGTTGATGAAGATTTGTGAATGCAATTTTTTCTATTTTCTTTGCTTTCCTTTGCAAATCTCTACACAAATTCAAGACCCAAACACATCCTTAACCTAGCATGCTTATAATTTCTAACTCATGTATTCTTAATTTTAAGGTACTAATAATGTTTTTACTATCAGACACCTATTAATGGGTACTAAGTACTAATTGACCGACCTTACTTTAAGGTACTAATTTTGTGTTATGCTTTTTTTTTTTTTTGAGCAGAGCTTCTAAACATACCTGCAGACTCTCCTGATGCTGCCATCTTCGCAAACACAAATGCAACATCTACCACTCTGGGGCCGCAAGGACCGCCAACAACGACAGGCGGTGACAATGTCGGGTCCAAGCACGGGCCCAACCTTGCAGGACTCATTGCAGTCACCGTGGCCGTGTTATTCTGTTCGTTCCCAACCGAGATCTTGTCCACACGAGGGGGGTAAAACCTCAAAAGTTCATCTAACCGGAGAACTAATGAGGCTTCGGACACTTCCTTTATCGTGATTTTTCTTTTGTCTTTGCTTTTCGAGTTCTATGGACTTTAGTAATGTTATCTTTCCACTGTTTGTTGTAATGCGGATTTATTTGGATGCCAATGGGTTTTTTATTAATGACCTACTCTTCATTTTTGGTGTACGAATGGCCCGATAATTGTATTAGCCTATTAGGTCTTATTGTGATGGCTTAAATCGATGAGTTTCATATCTATATATACACTCATATCTATATATACACACAAGCACACTTCAAACTTTCCAAATTCATGGATTTTGTCTTTGCATAATTGCTACTCAAGGTGATCAAATCAGACCTATTCATCAGAATCATGTCAACTGTCAGCATGTATAAAGAATGAGCTCACACAACTAATAGTCTGACAGTCAACTAACCATGATTAACTAACCTAACTAGATCTAGTTGCATACTCTATTCTCCACCGAAAAGCACAACCCCCAACATGATAAAGAATCATATGTTGGACCCTATGCCTCAAGCCACTCGGTACCTCAATACCGGGATGAACGAACCAAGTTATTTTTGATTGGCTCATTAAAAACTCAGTTCAGATCGATTCGCTTGATAAATAAACGAAGTTTAGATATATTTTTAAAGTTTTTTAAGTATTCAAACCAAATTTGAACAACCAACTGCTCGAGCTTGATAAGTTTTATAATGTTTAAAAAACTCAAAAATACTAGAACTGGCTTTTTGATCGGCTTAATTAAAAATAGATTGATATTGATTTCCTTGATAAATAAACTAAAAATTAGAGATATTTTTAAAATTCTTTAGATTTTCAAGCTAAACTTAAACAATCTACTTTACTTATTAGCTTGCATACGCACTCCAAACCGCATAGGAGTACATAATTTGGTGGATTTTGAAAGTTGGGCCAGCCCAATAACACCAGTTGGGCCAGTCATTGGGAAACGGACAGGCCCATCTATAAAGCCCTACTCAATTTTATTAGTTCTTTCCTTCTCTGCCGCTACTTCCGAAGCTAGCTCCTTCCAATCGATTGCCTCTCTCTCGAACGCGCCGTCGCTATGTCGCAGGTAATCGGTCTTCTTCTACAACATCCAATTTCTTATTTTCTTCAATTTTATTTTCCGAATCTGACCAATCACCGTCTCCGAAATTTAGTGTTGTATGTATTTGAGTTATCCGATATATGTGTTTTT
>BRYE01000029.1:2972702-2977702 GCA_030159115.1 Actinidia arguta var. hypoleuca | reverse complement strand
GGGTTAAGGAGACTGTTGAATGTTTTAGTGATTACGTTGGGTGTCCTTTGGCAAACTATGAGAAATATGTTTTTTTGGATATACAACAACTCAAAACTCTAATTCTATTTGGAAAGTTACTCAACATAAGTATCCATTTGCTTCGGTATTACACGATTTGCTTAAGCCAAGCCTCCGCTTGTAGCTGTCCTGATGATCTGAATCAGAGCTGGAATAAAGGGGGAAAAAACTGTGATCAGTAATCCGTCAAAGTAAACACGGAAACAACAAAGAAAGGAGGAAGATGGAAGTCTAAACGAGATTTACTGCAGAGTATGGGGATAAGCGAATAGCCCAAATGAGCAGCATGATTAAACTTGGTAGAGAAGTATCGATTTATCCAAAGCCTCGCTTGGCTTGTTATGTTATGCAATTAAGCACGTTACCGAAGGGTCCTAGACTTAGGTCCTCAAATGTTAAAAATATGTTATTTGGCAATGAATATCTTTCGCATGAACTCATTAGCCAATTTACGAGTGGAGAACCTTTTTAAACTACTGACCTTTCTTAAATACCGTAAATTCTAAACCCTAAAAGCAAAGATTCCTTAAACATTGATCCTTGATTCCTTAAACATTGATATTTCATTCACATATCAAATGGATTGTGAAGAAATTAGACAGAATTTTGACAGTAATGTATAGTATGAACAGGAGCATATCTTACATGATCCAATGACGACGAATATGAAAAAAATGAGGAGAAGAGGGCCAACAGCATGGTCATTTCCCTTTTTCATAGTTGATTCCGGCACGGATCCTTTCTTGGTAATGTTCTTGTCAAACCTCTCCACCTTCCTATCAGCAAGACGCCTTGACGTTGTCTGCAATTAAGTAATTCGCATAAACTTTTTTAAAGAGGAAATGCTTACATAAAAGCAGAGAGAATTCGACGAAAGACAGAAAGTGAGCAAATGAGGAGAACAACATACCATCAGAATGTAAATGATTAAACAACTCAAACATTGAAATAAATTATTGGGGAATGTGTAGGCCTCTCAAGTTTCAACCGGTAAGGATCAAATTTTGAGTCACAAGGCAATGAGTTCATCAATAGGTAGCTCCAAACAATTGTATCGCATTTAGGCTGTGTTTGGATCAAGGATTTGGCGAGGAACCGTTGCATATCTTCTAACTTTTTTGTTTTCCTCTCCAAATCTTTTGATCCAAACACAGCCTTAAGGACTTAATTTTGAACCAAATGCAACACAGGGACCAAAGAAAAGGATTCGAAAGGAATGCAATGTAGCTACTCCAAGATGGGTGGACATGATCATTTCATTCATGTATTTGAAAGAACCTCAACTAACACATTGTCCAAACCAACCACCACCACCACCCCCCACCCCCCACCCCCGCGAAACCGTACAATTAACAAGTTCATATCAAGGAGAAACCATGCGCCATTGATGACATGATATCATTGCTACGATTATCTGTTATAAGAAGTTTTGAGCTATGAATGTTTGTGATTTATGTTATGAATATTGTGATTATTTGTTAGGATGCTTTCGTGTTGAGAAAAGTTATGACAACACTTGTGGTTGTATTTGTTATAATTCATTGTGGTGATGTTACAATGTATGTAGGGGACACACTTTTTATGCACGTGTATAGTAGCCGTCTTCACGTAAGAAGAGGAGGTAATCGTTTTGATGATCGTTACAACAACGAGAACCAATAAATTTCCTCCACAAATCAAAATTGGAATACGCTAAGCTTACAATTTGATATTTCTATCTATAACATGGATGGATTCAGGATTCTAATGTTAAGAGTGCGGTAGCATATATGACCTAGCAATGAAGTGCAAACCGCTATAAGAAACCCTTATAATTTATTAACCAGTCATATTCATCGAAACATTTATGAGCACATATTGTTGGTAAATGTTGTGATTCATGGCACCCTATCATTATCAATCAAATCTCTCAAAGCCTTTTGCATTAAATGCATATTATACCACTAGCAGATTTCACAAACAATAATAAAACATTGTAAAAAACAAAGCGTGAAACATTACCATATTCACGGTAGTGATCAGGTGGCCGGAGACGATTGAGCGCAGACTCGCTCTCTTCGCTATATTATGGGTAAATTACACTAAACTTTTTTGAAATTTCGAATTAATACACAAAGTATTCATGACGTTTGAAAAATTACAATGACCTCCTCTTAAGTTTGAAACTTGTAATAGATTCTCTCATTTTACACTAATCACCCATGAGGGTCTGAGTTAATACACAAAACATTCCTGACATAAATCGTCTGTTAGCAAAATTGATTGGCCATCTATGACGTCAGCTGAATAATAGTTGAAATACCATATATACCATTCTTTTTGATAAAGTTACTATTTATCCCACAAAGATGTTGATTGAATGACCAAAAATTAAATTATATTGACCCATTAACTATTTAATTATATCATTTACACAATTTTCGTTACTAATCTATTTAAAATAGTAATAAAAATCGATCATGTGTTGTCTATGTGCTAAATTAAATGTCCTTATATCTAAAATATTATTATTTTTTGATCATTTAATCAACATTCTTATTGAAAATAATAATTTACTGGAGGGGGACGTGTCAGAGGAGGGACGTAGCAATTTACATAAGTTATTTCAACTGCACTGCACAATCATTTGTTGGTGATACGCTGTCAATACCAATGCATTAGACCGGCCCCTACCAACATGCACATGCTTTGTGGTCACTTTTGCTTGCATTAATGTTCTCATTGTTGAAAATAATAATCTACTCTAATTTAGATGCTAGATAAATACCATAGGCACTAAAAATAAGGACATGTTTGGGAAAGATTTTATATTTGATTGGGTGCTAAAATATTTCAAATTTTGTTGTGCTTGTTTGGCTTGAGTTTATATTTGGGTATTTTTTTTTATAATGTTTTTTTATAGTCTGTTTGGGGTAGATTTTTTTTCTAATCACTTCAATCTCAAACAACTAAGAAATTGTTGAGTAAAAAAATTACATCATTTTTTAGTTACCTAAACAACAAAAATATTTTTTTGTCCCACTTTACCTATTAATCCAAAAATGGAAAAACTTAACATTTTGAGCTAGCCCAAACGGAGCTTTAATAAACTCAAAACACTTAAATTGTATTTTTTTATTGAAACTATAGGGAGGGATAGACCGAAGTAAAAAAAGAATATGATTAGATTGAATCTCAGTAAATATTTAATTTTTTGATAGAGCTCAATGGCGTAAAAGAATTCATATAGCCGATCTCAATTGATTACGACAAATGCTTAATTTGGTTTGTTGAAATTTAAATATATACTGCGTTTTTTTACTTGGTCTTTGGAAACTTCTCGCCTCACCCTCTCACATTTGTTTTTTTACTTCTCATCTATTCATACTTACGTTTAGATAATATATGGGTATTCGTAAAAAAATTTAGATTCGTAAAAGTAATTTTTTAAAACATAATCTAAAATATTAAAATAAAAGCTTCTCATAATCAACTTTTTAGACATATTAAAAACTGTGTTTATTGTGTTATGAAATAGAACTAAAAGTTATGTTAAAAAAATGACACGATTTTCGAGACACCAGAATCTAAAAGCCGACAAACACACTCATATTTTATTCGTAGTAATCAACCTAATATTAAAACTAATTGTTAACTTGAACTCACCTAGGAATGTCTCTAAAGAACTTAATTTGAGTCACCTAGTGACCTAAGTACACTTACATTGTCTAAGTATTTTAAATCTCATTTTAAATTAATTTTGATAATCCAAATTATAGATTTCGTCGTGAAGATTAATAATGTAAAAAATCACATTAATCGAATACAAATCAATTTATACCAAGATAAATGGATATATTCTCGTGTACCACAGTCATTTATTAAGTTATAAAATAATATTTAATCGATCAATATAATTTTTTATAATAATATTTTTTAAATAAAATTTATAATATAAATTATTAAAATGAGTCCAAAATATATAAATTACACGTCTACCGTCCAAAACTAGACTTGAGATAAGCATGGCCATCAATAATTTTGGATTGTCAATTCTTTCTCTGTCCTGTCTGTGATACATTTTATGAAAAGCAAGTTCGGCCATTTCAGTTGTCAAGGATTACCACTGTAGAGAAAAATGGTAGTCTAAGGCAATAATGAGACTGCTCAGTTGGATGATAGAAAGTCACCATCGTTGTTTAGTTCCATGGACCAAAAACATAGACCCATTTAACTCTCAACAGTTAATTTCAATCTACGATGCACTTGTTAGGGTGCTACGGATGCTAGTACGATACAGGTACGTCAGTATAATAAAATTTTACAAAATAATATATAGAGATAGCTGATTTATATTTGTAAGAAATATATTTCGGTTTTTCTAAGGCGATAATTAATGCATACCTTTCAGGTATTTTTAAATATGATTAATGCATACCTTTTAGGTATTTTTAAATATTTTTTATGTACTTTAATGTATTTTCAAAGATGTTTATAGACTTTTTACTTATAAGATCAATAATCGGCTGTTGAAAAATGAATTATACGTAACAATTGAAAATCAAATATAAAAATTAATTAAATGACCTACTTAATGATTAATCCTGCAAATCAAGATCTAATGCTAAAAGTTAAGTACATGTTGGATTGAGTTTAGTGTTATTGTACCAAAAGACCTACAAATAAAAAACTTAATTTTATGATCATAGTAAGGCTCCGTTTGGCCAGGTAAACAAAAATAAATAAATAAATCTTTTCAATTTTGGTTTAAAAAGTAAAATAGGACAAAAAAAAACTTTTCCAAATAAACTCCTATAAACTCACTCCAAATAAATTTATTACAAACACACCCAAAAAATAAAAATTTTAGCAAAAAAAACTACCCAAAATGGGGCATTAGGCAGGGTACGGTTTGAGTATATACCGATACCTCTTGGATACAAAAAAAATTATTCGTGTTT
>BRYE01000029.1:2920202-2922702 GCA_030159115.1 Actinidia arguta var. hypoleuca | reverse complement strand
TATTAAATTTTTAAAATAAATTTAAATAATCTACTGCTGGACTCGTTTATTAGTTCTAATTCAAATTCACTGGTATTCAATTGGTTGAAAAAATTATCTGGATGAATAGTTCATTATTTGAACAAATTTTAAAGTTCATTAAATTTTCGAAATCAAGTTTCGATAAGTCACTACTTGGCTCGGCTCGATTTGACTCTATAAACTTATGTTATATAAAAAATCAAGTTACTTGATTTCTTAACTTTTTTATTCAACAAGTTAACTTTTTTTTATTTAGTAGATTTTTTTTTCTAATTTGAATTCAAAATTTATATTTTCAGATTTCTTTCTAAAGTGGAACTGAAATTTTTTTAAAAAATTAATCAATGAAAAAAATTTACTATAAAAAGAAAATCAAAAATCAAAAAAAACTAAAAAATTCTTAAAAAACTTGACCAAACAGGGTCTAAAAGTCCGTTCTTTTACTGCTATCATTATCAAAAATTACGAAATGACCCATAGGTTTCTTAAAGTGCTAAAGTGGGTCCCTCAGTTCTTAAAATTTTGTCAAAAAGGACGAGTACACTCCTTAAGTTTTCAAGTGGGACTGAACTGTCTTCTAGATCGAATGTCAAATCGGACTCGACATTATTCGTCTGTAGGTCCCATTTCATTTGTCATATTTAGAAGTTGGAAAATCTGAGTAACCGCTAACCATTTAATTTGTCCTATATATTTAATATGCTCAAATTTAAATTAAATATTTTTTCTTATTTTTATTTTTAGAAAGTATTTATGGGAACATCTCCAACCCAATTCTCTCAAATAGAAACCTAAAATAGTGTTTTCTATTCAAATTTGAGTTTAGAAAATATTACTATTCAAAAACAACTCCAAACAAATTTAGAAGACAGACAAATCATGTAATAAATCAAATTATATAGTTTCAATTATAATAAATTAAATTTTTTAATTTTAAATCGATAATAATTTATATTATTCGTTAGTCTCCGTTCACCTAAGGTTAATCGAATCAACTGGTCCCCACTCGAAATGTATTAAAATTATAGTTATCAGAATCGAACCGGACCGGATCATACGGTTCAACAGAAAATCGAATACTTAACCGGTCTAGTAAACCTATTTTATCAGAAATGTAAACTAACCGCATTGAATCAAAAAAAATCGAAAGGTATTTTATCAAACCGTTGAACCGTATAATTTTTTAACAGATGCAAATTGACAATAATTTGATTCAATTTGCTTCAGTTTTTAATTCATTTAGTATTTATAAAAAATTTCTCATATTTTAGTATCACTTGTAAAGTTGATTCATGCATATTGTTAATTTTAAGGAATGAAATTGAACATATTGAATCATTAAAAATTTAATTTTTTAATTAAATATATTTTTATTATTTATTAATTGTAAGACCGGTTAAACCGGTTGAACTATGATTGAACCAGAAAATCGTTGAACCGCTGCCTTGATCGGTTCAATGTCCGATCTGGTTCTGATAACTTTGATTGAAACCACATCATATAAAGTTTTCAGGCCTTAATTGAACCATTTTCATTTCAAAATAATATAGAATTGCAATACAAACTTATTCTTTTTAATACAAATATAACATTCAAACTCTCTAATTTATATTATTTATTAGTTCGATTATCGATTTAAAAGGGGATGCGTTTAGTGTGAAAATCAATTAGTTCCACTGGTTCTAAGTAAACGAACACTAACAAATGATTTAAATTATTACTGAATTAAAATTATAAAATTTGATTTGTTATAATTGAAATTGTAAGATTTAATTTTTTGTCCAAACCTTATTATTTTTTTTTTTTTTAATTCTCCCTAAAATATTTAAATTAGAAAAGCTGCATTCTCGTTTTAAATACTCTGAATCATTACATCAGCTTATAGGGTGTAGTGACGAAACAAATATAAAGTTACCCCATTGGCACAAAATAACGGTGCCAATGATATTTTAAAATTATACTATAAACTTGTCACTTCAACATTTTATTTTGAGATATCAAAAGGCAAACCGCCTTACGACAGTGATTGAATGAAAAATTTAGTAGAAGAAAAGAAAAAAAAAATAATGAAAAAATTCAATCACTTAGATTTAATTTTTTTTTTTTGACAACGTCCCATTTTAAAGATTCACATAAATATCTCGGCCGGTGCCATGACCTATTCGACGTACAACAATGTGTTGAACTACTTCAACAAGTTTGAGCGTGAGATATCTGTCATATGATGTTCATACAGTAATATCCACGTTACATTTTGTCTTTTTCAATTGTAGTATGAAGAAAAAGTGGACTCTAAGGGTTTAGTAATTGAGTTGAGGAATCAAACCGAATCACTCAGATTTAAATTTTTTTTTTGTACTTTCCTTTTCCGTTAATAAATTATTTTCTAAAATTTTAATTTAAATACAATCAACGTCTCTTTTAAAAAAAAGGAATTGTGTTATTTCTTTGAGTACAATTTATTTCTTTTAAGTAATAT
>BRYE01000029.1:2905202-2912702 GCA_030159115.1 Actinidia arguta var. hypoleuca | reverse complement strand
GTCTCTCGGGGCCTAGGCGCTTGTGTGACGAGAGGTGCAAGCTTATTGAAGAGAGGCGCATACAGTTGAGAAAAATATAGCGAATGTAACACGGACAAAAAATTCAAGGCTTAACATAAGCACACTGAAAATCACAAGTTATGAACACCAACTCAAAGAACTTAAGAAGAATCTACCATTTCAAAAGTCATAAAAGTGCGTCTAGCAAATGTTATTGTCGGAGGACTATTGAAGTTGATCATTGAAGTCAGTTGAAGTTATTGCGGAGTGTTTTGGAGTCTTTGCTCAAATCTCAATTGCAGATGGGGCCCCGCATATATCATGTTTTGTTATTTACATTTGGTGGAATTTAATTGTGTAGGTGCCACACAAAATCATCCCACTACTAGGAATTATATACGGATACAGGATACGGATAAGATACGATAAAGGGTACATAGATGCGCCTAAACCTAAAAAACAAGGACACATGTACGGCGATAAAATATAATTTCATATTTTTATTATTTAATTCAATAACAATAACAATCATTTGAATGATACTTTAATATCGGTAGTCATAATTCTTTTCCAATAAAAGAATTACACTTTTGTTTTCCCCTTCTGAAGTATGGATAATTCGGATACACAACCTAGAGTTTCCCAAAAGTATCTGATACTTCTCAAAATTAAAAAAATATTTTCAAAAGTAACCGATATATTTTGAAGGTATCCGATTCGTATCCGCGAGTATTTGAGGAGTATCGATACATATCTGATACGAATAAGACTCATTTCTAGAAGGATCTGTGATTCATAGTCCCACTAACTTATAAGTAAACTTTATAGCTTTTTTTTTAATGAAGTGCATAAATTGTTGCGCCTTACGCCTCACTATGCCTTGTGCTTACTTTATGCCTTATTGAAGTTGCTAGGCCTAAAAGTGTGCAAGGCTCACAGGCTATGCCTCACTACGCCTTGGGCTTAAGCATGCACACTTTTGACAACTATGGTCCTTCTAATGATAAAAAAGAAAGAGAAGTGAGGGAGGGCATTTTGGACAAACGAAAGCCAGCTGAACAAAAAGGAACAGAAGGGAAGAGTGGTCTTGATAAGGGTAGTAGCTGAGTCAATGTGCTCTGATAGGGCAACCAAATTAAACTAAGGTGACTGATCAACCAAGTTCCAACATAATCAGTTGAAGGGACCCATCACCTCATATCGTTATGAGAACGTGGGAGGATCGTGAACCAAGAACATGAAAGCACCCCTAACTAACTACGACGTCACCAACACAACGAACACGTAGGAAGATTCCTTCTAGATGATGAGGTAAGGTTCTACAAGCTAAGGCAAACCAATGGGGAAAGACTTGAGCACCAAGCCAAGCCCACTAGGGCAAGCCCTACAGTAAGAACCTCCCTTATAAATAGAGGTCTAATAAAAGAGGAAAGATATTACTCAAACCCACTTCAATTTTACTCTTTCAATTGTTTATCTTTTTCCTTTCTAACTTAAGCATCGGAATACTTTTCCAGTTAAAAGACCGGGCATTACTCACTATTGTCTAGTTGCATAGCGTAGATCTTTCTTCCTTTCTTCAAAGACTCAACCTTAGAGGAGCAATCCCAAGCCAGGTTCCAAATCTCGTGTGGTTCAATTTCGTCCCCACACAAGAAGTTATTCATAAATCAAATAAAGTTGAAAACAAATCAAGAAAGAACTTGTTTGGAAGATTAAATGCTTTTGAACACCCACAAATCCCTCAAATGGACTATGTACCATTAATGCCAAAATGAGGAAGCTCAAATGAAACATAAGCTACACTGAGGTTAATGAAGGACAAGGTTTTAGGAGCTTCTATATTTTTATTTCTTTTATTTTACAATTAGGTTTTGCTAGGATTATTTTTATTTTCTAGGATTATTGAAAGACCAGCAAGTAGCTGAACTATTATAATTTTATTTTTATTTTTTTAGAATTCTATTTCACTACAATATTCCTTTTCATCAATATTCAGTGTACTCGTAACTTCCTTGGGGATTCAAGTTATGTGATCATTGATTTGAGTATATGCTAGAATTATATCCAGTTTCGTGTGGTATTCCAGTATGTTAAGGAAAAATTAATTTAAATGCACAAAAGTCTAAAGTCATGAAATACCCAATGACACTTAGTAAACACTATTTTACCTTATAAAAAAAATTAAAAACATGAATATCTTATGGTGTTTCCATGCACTGAAACATCAGAAGTAAATAAATCCAAACTTTGACAGATGCCCCACCTTCCATGTATCATAGACTACTAATGCGAGAGGAGTAATATTAGAAAAAGTTCACATTTTGTGGGGAGGAACAATGTCCTTGGAGAGACACTAAAGAGAACATAATCACAACATTTTTGGAACTATTTAAAAGTTAACCTTGAGAGTGCTGAGCCCATCTGATGTTTAAAGAGGACCAAACTTTTTTTCCCACTTTATCGAATGGGGAACTCTATTCTTCACACATCCTAACAATCTTCCCCCTCGTGTATGAAGCATACATCGGGCCTAAATTCTCCCTGAATTTGATGCATCACTCCTTCAAGGCTAAAGAGTTAAGCATAAATTGACCACGCTTCCTACTAGTCCTTGATCTTTTACTTCCATGCACATAAGTTCTTCCTTACTTTATTGAGATTATACATGGATCTTTCTCAGTCCATTGTGACTTATTTTGCGAGCCCACTAAAACTAATATGAGAGATTAGGAGAGACTGCTCACATATTGTTAGCTTCCAGCTTTGATACCACTTGGGAAGAAATCAAACTGTCCATATGCAATACACATTATTTGAAATTCACATTTAAAAAAGATTGAACATTTAAATGTTGAATTCATCGAATGTCATATTACTATATTAGGATTCAGCCAGCCTTTTTCCTTTATATACGATGTGAGACTCTATTAGTGGTTATACGCATTCTTACCAATTTATAGGACGTCGTTAGTCACATCCTCCTTCATTCTTTATAAAAAGTTTGTGTGTCATTTTAATCATTTAGAATTATAGATAAGCGTATTTAGTCCAAACAAATTGTGTTATAGAACACAATATTTTAAACTTCCACAGTAACCTTTAATTAAGGAAAATACCAATATGTAAGGAATACAAACCCAAAAAACCATGTTATCAATGAAAAATAAAACAAAGCTTATATAGTCTACCCAAATAGTTGGGTACAAGGTTCTCAATTTAACTTAATGGAGTAATGAAATAATATGGTAACAGCTATTTAAACAAAAGTGGTGCTCTATAATGTTGGAGATTAGGTTTTCTTAATTTATTTTAACTTATTGCAAAGATCCATAAAAATATGTGAATAAGATCAATGAGCATAACCATTAAGTGCTACAATGCCTAGCTTTGAAGGTAGATATAAACAAATTATGTAAAAGGTCCGTGAAGTCAGTTTACCATTTTTCATGGTTGACAAATGGAGTAGTAAAGAACTCATTGATCATTTACAATTACAATCTGATGCGGGTTTTTTACTTAAATTTTAATTAAAAACGACTTTTACTTTGGAGACCACATACACAACAAGCATTTAGTTTGATGGAAAATATGGTAATTAATATTGATAGTCTTGAATTGCCTCTTCATTTTAGAAGCATATAACCGTCACATGTCCTCCATCATTTACACTTCCATATTCAGCGATAAACTTTCTCCTGTCTTTTTTGGCCTGTGTTTTGGAACTTGCCACTCATAGGGGCTCCAACATCGGATTTCAGATAGTATAAATGCCAAGAATAATACAAAAACAATAGAAATAATGGTAACAAGTACTTTACATCACAATATTATGCACTATAAGAAACATTTCCAATAAACAATCAATTTAAATCCAAAGTCGACAACCCAGTGGCAACAATAAAACAATTAGCATAATAGCAGGTCCATAAGGTTTAGATATATTAATACTAATTGCATTCAATATTAACAATCACTCAGTCATTAAGAGAGAGATTTGAGTCACCATTGTCTAGATCAAGACCACAAAAAGGCATTCAAGCTCCCTTGAAACTCATGATGTTCACTGCTAAAGAAAAGCCAACGTATACCCATCTGAAGACACTTCTGGTGCTGAGAAGTTGTGGGAATTAAAACTCAAAAGGATCTTATACAAAGATGATCCGATGCATAATTAATGGATAGCATTAGTCCCGATAGCCCTTCGCTTCTCTAACTGAAAGGAATTTTGTTGCCATATGTAAATTATTTACTCTCGTTTCAAATGGATTTAATATTGAACAAGTTGTTTAGTAATATCGGAGTCATGTTTTCAAAACTTCATAGTCACATCTTGGGTCAGCAAAGACCAAATAATCAACCCCAAAAAAAAGATACGAATACCCAAAGAAAAACTAGACCAAGTCTACGGTTGCTCATCGAGGCTATCTTGGAGGTGATTCACGAGAATCATAGAGTTTGAGGCTAAGAAGCACGAACACAGACAAAGACAGGCATGACTACGAGCACAGGACATGACGATCATCAAAAAATCAAAACACAGATACGGCCAGAACATGACAATATATATAACAAAATTAGTTGAAATGAATATTAATCCTACATAATCAATAAATGATCCATCAAAAAACACAAACCATGAGACACAAGGCAAATCGTGGAAGGTCAAATATGCATCGCCAAATTGCTGGAGGTCGCTAGAAGTCGATTGATCTCCGGAAGGTTTGGATCAATCTCTCACACAGAGAAAGAGAGAGAATGTTGGCAATAGTTTTGAAACAAATGTACGTATACACACAACTTTTAATCTTTTATAAATTGTTTTTAATATTTTTCTAATATTACACTATGACTCCGAAATAACATTTTAAAATTATAAAATGTACCTCTTTCGTGTGCCCACCTTGTCCCCAACGCGTCCCTAGCTTGTCCCTATCATGTCCCCACAAAAAAATTTAATAAAAATAATGGGACACGACATATAGCGAGCCCCATACATATATTTTCATGTTCCCCCAAGTGATCATGTCTTGTACATATCGGACACAGATACGGGGACCTAGGATGTGTGTTGATGCTTCATAGGTTTAAGGGCAGCCAAAGTAATTCAGTGGTGGTTGTCCTCTTCTAAAGGTAAGACTCTTTTAATTTTCTTAATGTTTTCTTTGGTTGTTCTTCCATTTCAACTTAGGTTTTATGCTTTTATTTGCCGTTATATGCTTCGTGATTAGTTCGTGCATGTTAGTCTAAGAGTTCGTCTATGCCTATCTTAACATTAGACTAGGGTTTCTTTGGTACTTCGTGTTGTCCTTAGATTAGAATTTCATCCACCATGCTCAATATGCTTTTATGGGGCTCCGCATGATTAGGTTAAGATTTTTCCTACCTAGCGAGTATGTTCATCATGATTAGAATGGCGTGGATAATTACGCTTCTATGTTGAATTAGTATGTTGGCTTTCTTAGGCTATTTTTTTGTATTTAGCCTGTTTATGATGATTCTTGTTTAGACTTTATTTGGCATAGCATGTTTCTTATTTTGGTTGGTTTCCGTACTTTGCATATTTAGTATTTTGGCAGTTTGGCATGATTGGAGTGTTTCCTAATTGATGCGTTTCCGTTACTTCATCTACTTTATACATGCACAATGCTCTTTTGCTAGTTTAAATGCTTATCTCTACTTATTTTGCTAGGTCATCATTATTATGGCCTTTGATTTTGATTGCATTCATGATTTAACTTTATTGTTTATTTAATATTCTCTTTGATGAGTGAATATCATAAGCTAAGATTGGAACCAAATGATTTATGTCCAATCCTCCTCCTCTTGTGATGTCTCCCTTGTAACCCCAAGGAATTGTATTTTACTTTAGAGGTGATGATTTGCGGTAAATCTTTTTGAATCCCATGACAAGGGCATTCTCTGTCTCCATTTTCTCTGTCTTTCCTTTCTAATTTAGAAATTAGATGGATGGCTTATCTATATTGTTTATATAACTAACATGCATGCATTAAGGTCTAATAAGCTTAACTATTAAACCACCAATGGTGAGTAAAATGCTATCCAATTGGTTAGGCTGCGTGGGTGTTTTGTACCTACCCACTCGGTACCTAGCTCGTGGCCAGGAAGAATGAATAAGGGTGCAAATACTAATATGCTATGGGTACAAGGATACTTCTAAATCTAAAAATTAGGGTATGAGTACGATAACAATACATCATTAATGAAGTATATACTAAAATATAATACTAAATATGATTTTGAATAGCAGTAGTTAAATTGTTTACTGAGTGAAGTGTTAAAACTTTTTTTTTTGCTCTAAAGTACGAATATGAGACCTTATGATGAATTAAAGATACAACGGTTTGATTATCTAAAATGTTGCTACTTTGAACTCTCATGTCATTAATAAACTACATACTCTAAAATATAATACTAAATATGATTTTGAATGGTGCTTTGCCAGCAGTAGTTAAATTGTTTACTGAAAAAAGCATTAAACTTTTTTTTTCCCTATAAAGTATGAATATGATACATTTATAATAAATTACAGATACAATGGCTTGATTTTAAACTCCTATTAGTTTTCTTTTCTAACAAATAATCTAAGTATAGTGAAACTATTATAGTATTATCTTGTCAAAATATAATATAATATTATGCAAGACATGCTATAATTTAAGGTTCATAACGTTCGGATATGGAATCTAGAGTATCCAAAAAGAACGTGATACTTCTTGAAATTTAAAAAAAATATATAATTATCAAATTACATACACATTTAAGAATTAATAGAAATGTATATGTGAGAGTTCCGAGAGGTATCTATATCCAAAAAGTGTCCGACAAGGATACCACTCCCTTCTAGATAGTATAAGTGCTTCATAGGTGTAGGTATTAGCTTGAGCACTGGGGATGCCGATGCTCCTCTACGACGAGCACCGTGGTACCCCTTGACTGACCTTAGGCTGGACAAGTCCAGGAGGCATGACTTGGATATCCATCGCGTAGTCTTTACCATCATATCTAAGAACATGTGAACCGGAGGTAAATATGGGAGGTTGCCAAGTAAGGCACCACAATCTAAACTAACCTCGGTCTAGTATGCTGCACTAGTGTGTACCGTAGTGCATTGCTTCGGATGGTTTGATAGAAGATAGGTCCATATTTTTTGGGATTTGCTATAACGGTCCGAGTCCAGAATTCTTCCACATGGATTGTGCAACAGAATGGTCCTTCTATGAGAGCACGTCCCTTGATTCTAGGTGAGGTCACAAGGACCTCACATGGGACAATTAGGAACACCCACATGACCGGTAAGATTCATGTGAGTGATAGCCTAAACATAGGAGACCATTCATGTGAGTGATAGCTTATAAATACGAGGCTGTTGAGGCTTCTTTGCTAAGATTAACAAGCTTTTAACATTGTTCATCTTCTTATCCACTAGAGAAGAAGCTCAATTCTCTGCCCCTCTCTCTCTAGCTGCTTTCCCTCTCT
>BRYE01000029.1:2897702-2900202 GCA_030159115.1 Actinidia arguta var. hypoleuca | reverse complement strand
AAGAAACTAGACTAACAAGACTTGTATGGCCAAACCCTTCCCCCCCAACCCCCGACTAACCTTATGTTTTGTTTGTTTAAAGGCGATGGAATTATGTGTGGAGTATGAAATTAGCATGTTTTTTCTCCATCCCTACAATGAAGATTTACCAAATATGTCCTTGAAACCTCTTATATAACCCCAGCTACCCCTTTGACTTAGCTCCAACGAAAACGCAGAGCAAGGGTGTGAAAGAATCTTAACTCCAACCAAGTATTTTTCCAGAGGCTCTTTTTAGTCCAGCTTCTTCTTAATCTACAATTCCGTTTTGAAGCTATCTTGGAGGAGACTCGCTAGAATCAAAGAGTTCGAGGGCAGCTAAAGTGATTTGATGGCGGTTCTCCTCTTTTAATGGCTAATCTCTTTTACTTTTACTTAATGCCTTCTAAGCATGTTCTTCCAGGTCAACTTAAGTTTTATGCCTCATGATTAGTTCATGCATGTTAGTCTAGGAGTTCGTGTATGCCTATCTAAACGTTAGATTAGGGTTTCTTTTTTTCTTCTTGTTTTTGTTAGATTAGAGTTTCATCCAACATGCTCAATATATTTTTATGTGGCTCAACATGATTAGATTAAGTTTTTTTCTTGCCTAACAAGTTAGTCTGGTTTAGAATGATATGGTTATTCACGCTTCTATGTTGAATTAGTATGTCGGCATGATTAGGCTATTTTTTAATTTATTTTTTTTGTATTTAACATGTTTGTTATGATTCCTATTTAGGCTTTATTTGCATAGCATGTTCTTATTTTGGTTGGTTTTCATACTTTGCATATTTAGTACTTCGGCATTTTGACTTGATTTGAGTGTGTTCTATTTGATGCACTTCCATTACTTTATGGATGCACAGTGCTCTTTTGCTAGTTTAGATGCTCCTGCCTACTTATTTTTATAGGTCATCATGCATTATTAGAACCTTTGATTTTGATTGCATTCCTTATATAAGTTTGTTATTTATTTAATCTTCTCTTTGATGAGTGGCTGTAAATCTTTTTGAATTCGATGACAAAGACATTTCCCTCTTCATTTTCTCTCTATTTCCTTTCTCTGTTAGAAATTGCATGGATGGCTTATCTATACCGTTTATATAACTAATGAGGATGCATTGGGGCCTAATGAAGCTTAACTACTAAACCCCCAGAGGAGAATAAAGGCTAGCCAAGTGGTTAGGTTGAGTGGGTGTTTAATATATGATATGGGTACAAGCATACGACTAACCCTAAAAATTAGAATACAAGTATGCGAGTTCGATGAGGATACGTCATTAATAAAATATATGCTAAAATATAATCCTAATTATGATTTTGAACGACAGTAGTTAAATTGTTTACCCAGATAAGTATTAAACTTCTTTTTTCCTTGTAAAGTATGAATATGAATATGAGATATGTATAATGAAGTAAAGATGCAACGTTTTAATAATCTAAAAAAGGTTCTACTTTAGACTCTCTAATTTTTTCTTTTCTAACAAATAATCTAAGAATGGTGCAACTATTATAGTATCATACTATCAAATAAAATTTAATACTGTAATAAGAAATGTTATAATCTGAGGTTGATAATAGAAAATTACACATACATTTAGGAAGTAATGGATATGTATACGAGAGTAACTGAGAGATATCGGGATCCGATAAGTGTTCGATATGGATACAATTGGTGATCCAGGTCCGTTTCTATGTTGATGATGAAGCTTATCCCTATTGTCTGAACGTGACCGTATCCTCACTGTCTTAGAAACCATCACTTATGCGTCTATTATAGTTCCTCAAGTCAGTTATGTTCCCAACCATGAACGCTGAGCGCTTGACCACGACACAAAGCTTTACTTCGAATTTTGTGGAATACAATAGCCGACTCTAAGACACAGACACTCTGAAACAAGACTCATCTACCGTTACAATCATCTTCAACTTCAACAACTTAAGAAAATCATTACCTCAAAATGATCACCTTCTCTTTAAATGACTTCACTGTTGAAAGATCCCTGACCGAAAGTTCCAACATTTGCCTAACAAAAGAAAATCTTCATCTTCTCCTCTTTTGATGACTTAACCACCAAAACATCCACACGTGCACGTCTCTGAATCTAGCGTTGTTAATCGGAACTTCTAAACTCAAAACTGATGAAACATACACCAACAAAAACTCCATCAATATATCATGGAAGAGAAAGCGACCTTCGATATGAAAGTTGTGGTCTCCACTGCCTACGAAAAGGGCTTCACCTGTGATACTTGCTTAGGTTCACAATCTAGGTCAAACAAACAACTACAAACCCCACAACTCAAATGTCTCCTTTGTGCCACCACCACTACTTGACTCTTGTCAGCACCATCCAACGAACTCAAATGTCTTCAGAGACAAATCTTTGAAGTCTTCAGTCATTTTACACTGTGATGGGTCTATGAAAAGTTAAAACACATTGGAGAAATGGTTATGACGAGGTTGGCCTTTCAGATA
>BRYE01000029.1:2852702-2855202 GCA_030159115.1 Actinidia arguta var. hypoleuca | reverse complement strand
TGGACACAAGATAAAAAGAATGAGTATTGAAATTGTAGAGAGAGAGAGAATTTATGTATATTGTATTGAATGAATAATAATATATACAAGTTCTCTTTATATAGAGAAAAATTAAAAAGAAATAAATTTGTACAAGAAAATAACAATAAAGTAGCGTATCAATCAAACAAATATTCAGAATATACTCTGAAATATATTACACAATTAGGTATGCAATATATATAGAATATATTCTGAATATATATAGAATATATTCTAACATCCCCCTCAACCTCGAGGTGGAAAATTGAAAATCAACTTGAGTTTGGATACAAGGTCTTGAAAGTGGCTTGTCGGATGAGTCTTGATAAAGAAATCAGTAGGTTGATCAACAGAGCAAATTCGGACCAGATGTAAAATATCGTGAAGTATGTGATGGCAAATAAAGTGGCAGTCGATCTCGATGTGTTTGGTTCTTTCATGAAAGATGTCATTGTGAACAATCTGAATAACACTGTGGTTATCACATTGGACAGGAACAGATGGAGAATCTATGCCAAAGTCTTGGAGAAGCCAGCAAAGCCAAAGTAACTCAGATGGCGTGTCTGTTAAGGCACGATATTCAGTCTTTATATTGGATCGAACAACAACTATTTGTTTCTTTCTACACCATGAGATCAAAGAATCACTGAGAAAGAAACAATATTCAGTAGTGGAGCGACAACCAGTGGGATCGCTTGCCCAATCAACATCAAAATAGGCACGAAAAATCAGAGTGAATTGTGACAAAAACTGAAGTCCGTGAAAAATGGTACCTTTGACATAATGTAAAATCCGCATGGCTGCAACATAATGAGTGGACCGATGAGTAGACATGAACTGATTAACAATATGCACAGCATGAGAGATATCTAGTTGTGTAACAGTAAAATAAACTAGGATGCCAACAAACTGACAATAGAAAGTAAGACCAGAAAGTGGTTCACTATCAATAGTATTAAGACGAACATTGTTTTCTAATGGAGCATTAATAGTCTTGTTGTCAGTAAGTCCAGAAAGAGACAAGAGATCAGAGGTATATTTGGTTTGAGAAAGATAATATTCATTAGAAGTAGAGGAAACCTCAATGCCTAAGAAATAGCTTAGAGTGCCAAATCCTTCATTTCAAATTATTGACTGAGAAATATTTTGAGGTTGTCAATGCCATTCAGATCATCGCCAGTAATAATCATGTCATCAACATATAGTAAAAGAAGAACAGTGCCCTAAGTAGACTTCTTGATAAAAAGTGTTAAATCATAAAAGCTGAAAGAGAAACCAACCTAAGAAATTGTGGAACTAAATTTGGCAAATCAGGCTTGGGGGGACTTGCTTAAGACAGACCTTATGAGGAGAAAGATCATAGCCAGGAAGAGTCATATATACTTTCTCTTACAAATCACCATTGAGAAAAGTATTTTTCACATCCATTTGAAAGAAACTTCATCCGCGAATTGCAGCAACAACAATAAGGGTATGAATAGAGGTAAGGCTAACAACAGGAGCACAAGTCTCCTCATAATCAATCACATATTCTTGAATAAAATAACGAGCAACCAGACGTATTTTGTATCACTCAACAGTTCCATCAGCTTGAATCTTAATAAGTATCGTTCAACAGTTCCACCAAACGGGTAAGTATGGTGGATAGTAAAACCATGGGTAATAATAGTGACAGTGTGAGTGATAGTCATAAGAGAGATATTAATAGTGTGAATATGGTGCACATAAGAAGTGGGATGTGTGATAGAGAATAAAAAGGCATCATAAGTCATATGATTGCAACATGTCGTATCAAAAAGCCAAGGTAAAATACCTAAAATGGTTGAGAGAGCAGATGACTGAATATTAGTGCGTGATAAAACTTGGATGATTATTGCCTCGACATCAACAGCAGTAAGGTTGGATGAATAAGAGAAATCAAGAGATGGCCAGGTTGAATCAATGACAGCAACAGTTTGACGGTTATAAGAACCTTTGCGTCTAGGTATATGGTGTGAGCAACAGTCTTCATAAGAGTGAGTGGCACGTGGGCACTTGGGTTACACTCGTCTCCTACCTCATACAACGCATGGGGCGCGTGAAGGCAGTAGATCTCACATGCCGATAGGTTGGTGGCGCATGAGGGCGTGTGTGAGGTGTTTTGACGACTGTTTTTGATGTTTGCGAATCGTCTTGTCGATACAAACATGATGGTGCTATCAAAAGGCGATTGTGAGCAAATTTTGACAAGACCTGAGACTCAATAGTGGCTAGTTTGGTTGATTGAGACAGTGGGCGGTTGAGTTTGACAAGATTCGAGGTTGTTGATGGGTTGCAAAGTGTTGAAATTGTATTTGGATATGATTGGATATGATGGTCAACGGGTTGTTCCTGTCAGATGGGTGTCGGAACATTGTCGAAGGTTAGCGAAAGGAAGGATTAAGCCACCAGACGTGATTTTGATACCATATTGAAATTTTAGAGAGAGAATTTCTGTATA
>BRYE01000029.1:2840202-2847702 GCA_030159115.1 Actinidia arguta var. hypoleuca | reverse complement strand
TTTGCCTTCCCAAAATAATGTACAAAAACGAAAGACAGAAATTGCACGTGATGTTAGGTTTCAACTTTCAACATATCTGGAAAACCTTGTAGATTTTTATTTTAAAGGTCACGTGCTATTTGAAAAGGATTAATTACACTGACCACCCCTGATGTTTAGGATTAATACACAAAGCACCCCTAACGTTTAAAAAATAAAAGTGACCTCCCTTGAAGTTTAAAACTTAAAACAAATTTTCTTCATTTTATACTAACCACCCTTGAGGTTCAAGTTAATACACAAAGTACTCTTACTATTTGTCCACTATCCATTCATGATATGAGAGGTGCTTTGCGTATTAACCCTGAACCTCAGGGGTGGTTAGTATAAAATGAAAAAAATTTGTTATAAGTTTCAAACTTCAAGGGAGGTCACTGTTATTTTTCAAACATCAGGATACTTTGTTTATTAACTCTAAATTTCAGGGGTGGTTAGTGTAATTCACCCATTTGAAAATTGATTTTTACACTTTTATTTTCATAAAAAAGATATATACTTTATATTTTGAGATAAATACCTGAAATATCCTCCTTAGGAGAAAGATGCAAAAATGTAAAGGTATGGAAACGGACAATTCAGGTAATTGAATTTTTTTTTAAGAATTTTACTGAAACTTCGCATAACAAATAGAATAAACAGTGTATTTGGCAAAAAATGCAATGTTAAAATCGCCACCCTGTTATTTTAAGACAAAAAACAATGATTTTTATACTCGTTGTTTACCGAAAAAAAACAACTCAATTTCTTATTCTTATTCTGCAAGTTTTGGTTAAATGCCTAAACTACCCATTTCATTGCTGAACAGAAAACGAAAACACAAATGTATGGAGATGAACAATTTCAGAAATTGAAAAACACTAATAAGGACTTTTTTGTCATATTGTATACTAAAAAAACGTGGAGTGCCTTTAGTGATAGTGAACTTCAAAGATAATCAGCTAAAACCAAATTATCCACTATTGTGGTTTATGATTTCAAAAGAGCGATTGAAGGTTAAGAGGAATGAGTTAACTCAGTAGAAGATGAGTTAACTCAGTAAGCGAGGTGGGATCGGTTGGGTCAACTTACAACGGCTACCCACGTGTTAGTGTGAACGTTGAACAGTACTCCCTCTATTGGGATTATTTTTTTCTCAATAATTGTCATGGTCTGTTGAAAATTATTCTTTGTTCTAAGTAAAATAGAAAAAGGTCGTAATACCAAAACACCCCATTTTTAGGACATAATTTAAGAAAAAAAATTCAGAATTTTTTTTGGAAAAAAAATCCCGGAAATTAAATTAACATAGAAAGGAAATGATTTTTCTGACTAATTTTCAATATTTTTATTTTTTAAAATAAAAACAAAAAATAAAACGATACAAAATAAACTTGTTATTTTTTGACACAAACACAACTTTATAACACAAATATTAGACAAGTTGTGTTCGAGTTAAACCCGAGAAACTCTAAGTGGACACAGTGAAAATCAACCTGTTTAATAATTCCATCGACATGTTAACACGAACTTGACCCGTTAATTAGCATGAATTTTAACCCGCATCAAGCCTGCCTAGCTATAGTATATGTCTGTATATATAATAACTCTTATTCATTGGATGAAGAATAATAAATTCTTATGTGCCGTTGGATTAGATAAAAAAATCTTTTATCGTTAATCGATTGACACAAGTATTGATAAGTCGTGTTAGTAGTGACGCACATATAATTTTATTTAGAAAAGTACTTTTAATCTGACCAAATTCATTTTAGAAAAAGTGATACATCTCACTTTCTCGATAAAACTATGGGCTGTATGATACGATTTGTTAAGATATTTTGCACGTAGCAAGATATTATTGGTTTAGATTATTTTTCCAATACATTTTCAACCAATGAGCCAATGCCGATACACAAAACACTGACAACATATTAGTGACATAAAGTACTTAGATCCAAAGTTGATGTTGTGGCGGCTACAAAGAAAATCCTGGTTTGGTTTTGAAGGAGTCAGTCAAAGAAACCACACCTAACCATTTAATAGTATTCTTATTTTGGTAATACTGTGCCAAGATGTAGAAAATATGGGAACTGACACTATTCATATTCCATGAAGTTGGACTATACCACACACAAAGAAAGAGATCGCGATTGAGATTGAGAGAGAGAGAGAGAGAGAAGGGATAATGGGGAAAAGAAAATATAGCATAAACTTGTTTCTTTCTCTTTTTTTTTTGTTTGTTTAGGCTATGTTTGGATTAGCGGATTAGGAATTTGACAATGAATTTTTTTTTAAAGAGAATTTAATGAAAAAGTTTAAAAATCTAATGGTCCCGAACCATTAGAAAGAGGCTATATTAACAGCTATCCCCTAGGTATTGCTAGGTACAAAATAATATCAACAAAATTAGAAATTTAATACACATTTTACATATTAATTTAATGCACTTGTACATAAATTCTTTTTTTTTTTTGTTAATAAATTTCTAATTTTATTTTATTTTTTTAGTGATTTGTTCTTATACACATCTGACATATTTCAACACACTTTCTTCGCCTTACTCACCACATTCTTTGGTAAGCCGATGGAGATGCTCTAAGATCATGCATATAAGACCTTGTTTCGGATAGCTATTTTAGCTTAATTTTGTGATTTTCGACATTTTAGTAAAAGGGATCAGTTAACTAAGATGAGTTGTTTGAGATATAATCAACAATCTAATTCGCCATCTAAATCAAGAAAAAATAGAAATTCAGTTAAATTAGAGTGAGGCCGAGTATAGGATCGAACGTGCTTATGCAAGTACAAGATCGAATGGGTGGCAGTAATTGGCATCTTTCTTTAAAAACATACATTATTTAGAGATCTTCCAAACAATTATCATGCCCCCAAAGGGGTAAGAAAAAAACAAAAACAAAAAAAGTTTTTTCATTTTTTGTTTTTTTAAATAAAATGAGAAAAAAGAATTATCGCAAAAAAGTCTCATATATTCACATGAATTCGCTATAAATAAACTTATCGTGAACACACCCAGAAAAACTTTGTTAAACATATCCAAACGGAGCCTAAGTTAAAATTAATGAGATTCTATAACACCATATATACTTCCAGAAGTTGTGACGTCAGCAGACCCCCCTTGAATCTTCTTATGCCAGCGGCCAGCCAGGGAAAGTACTGAAATCGTGTGATTTGGATTTAAAAGACCACGTGGGCTTGAATTTTCCATAGCTGAAGTGGGGCACACGTTTGATGGCAGAGTTTTTAGTACTTTTAAGTTTTAAGCCGTGTTTCACTTTTGGTGAAAGTATTAAAGTTGTGTTTGAATTTCAGATTTGGTAAAAAAAAGCAAAAATAAAAATAAAAAAATTAGACGATTTAATTGTTCGGATGAGAGTATTTACTTTTTTATATTTATTTTCTTTCTTATCAAATTCGGAATCCAAATAAGATCATCTATTTTTTTATTTCAATTTTATTTTTTCTCACCAAATTCGAGATCTAAATACAGCCTAAAAAAATATTACAGATCAAAAATTAAACCACATAAAGAGATCAAGAAAATAAATATAAATTATAAACTCAATCTTAGTGTATTGTAGATGTGGGGCACACACATGATGATCTCACACATATACTTAAGTTTCTTGACCACTTTACGTGATTTTATTCTTAAATATGAAAAGTGAGATAATTTTTTTTAATATTTTCTTAAAAATGAGTTATTCTAAAAATAATTAAGCTTCAAAAATCTTGACCTAAATAGATTTTAAAAATATTATGCAAAACTAATTCTGAAAATAAGAACCAAATCATAGTCAATTAAGCTCCGATTAGCATTGTATCAAATCGTCAAAGTATTTTTCTTGCCTTTAGTTCTTTAGCTTTTCCTCTTTATATATATATAATTAAAGATAAATTACAAATGCCTTGAATCAATAATAATTTATTTTTTTGTTATTGGCCATAGCAAAATGAAAAAGTTTGGTTGTGACAAGACTCGAACTCTTAACTCTCATCTATTGCTAGACTGAATGAAACCATTTCCCTCTAAAAGAAAATACATATTAAAGCTTGGCAATGTGAACAAGGTTTTTTTTAATAGCTAAGTATTCACGATCAATCTAATTGAATCTGAGAATAACTAATGTGAAAGCCTTAAAATTAGTAGTCTGACAAACCTCCAGTAATTTCGAAGTAACTCGAATCGATAACTCTTTAAACACAAAGTCAAGATATTACCAGTCGGCTAACAATAACACATGCATGTTTTCTCCTTTGAATTGACTAGTTCCATTTAATTGCACATGAGTCATTTTCTAATAGAGATTTAAAGGAATTTTGGTGGGTGTAAAGACAAAACAAATTTCAAAGTCTCATGATCTTATGGTGATCATTTCAATTTTTGTTTTTCCTTTCAAAGTGATTTGACCATAATATCTCAAAAAATATGGTTTATTATAAATGGAGTCATCAATCTCATCTTATTGGGAGAAAAGTATACACAATGGTGCATGCACCTCTTTTCTTGTTTGACAAAAAGAGACAAAATAATATCATTGCAATGACTTGGAAAAGTAAAAAAAATAATAAGAAAAACCTTGAAATCCAAGTTATTCTTAAAAAAACTTAAAATAATCTATTTTTGGATCAATTTAGATTTTAATATTTTTTTATTATGTATTTTTACTTTTCTGATTCCTCTAATTGATATGAACAGAAAAAATCAAGGATTTTGATTAAAAGATAAAAGAAATACACTAAAGAAAAAATTAATCTAAAATAATCCAATAATATAATTTAGAATCTTTGATTGTAAAGTTTTTATGCAAGATCATTAACCATAACAAGCCACTTCACTTTAAATACCAGGATATTTGCATTTAACGTGATTTGCGCTGAAGTTTGGGACATTTACGGATTACACCTTGATATTTAAAAATTAACACATCTTAATTTTCTTGATTTGTGAATGGAAGTACATCTTTAACATCCGTTAATGAAAATTATAAATTAATTTTAGTAACCTCGTCTTCTTTCTCTCTAATCTGATGAACTAATCCACACACCTAAAAATATATAAATACATACACGTCTATTGTTATACGTATGAATCTATATAAAACAATCAGTAGTATTAAACGTCTTCCTTCTCTCTCTCTTAACATGAACACCATCAGAGAACCCCTCTTCAATTCACCCACCACCGCTTCTCCTTACCCATGTATGTGGTGTTGTTAGGATGATGGTTTTTGCTTAGTGGCGTGATTTTACCTGCTTTTAAGTTAAACTGATGACGGCGTCGGCGGAGGTGGTGGTGAGATCAGAACAAAATAGGAGAGGGGGGGGGGGGGGGGGGGAGTGACATTTTTGGTGAATGTTTTTAAAAAGATTGTTGGATATTTTTGTCTTAAAAAATGGTTCATCCTCCCTTTGAACGATTGCCTTCGCACGGAGAAAATTAAAACTAATTAATCAGATAGGGTCGGAATTTAATTTTGGACCGCATAATTTTTATATATATAGTTAGATGTACTATGTGGCATTTATATGTGATACTTATGACGATTCACATAATGATAAATTTTGCGAGTAAGATATGACGACTCACACTTATTTGATAGTTGTAAGATAATGGGTGACCCACAATATGTATATTACGGTTATTCATTAATTGAGAGTACCACGTAGGCAATGCCCAATGATATTTCGGGATTGTCTAATAATTTTTCCGAAGGTCTGGTGACAGCAGCCGAGCTGACACTGACAGCTCGTGTCAAGGATTTATATTTTTTTTCTTTGATTTTTTTTAAAAAAGTAAAGATTTTACATTGGTCGTGCTTGTTTAGGGCCCTTGCTAAATTGCATCATAATTTTGATTTTTTTGTTTTTTCATGATTTTTTTTAAAATAGTATTTTTTAATTATTTTTGTAATTAACCACAAAAAATTGTAACACACACCATACATTTTCGTAACTAGTCTAAAATCACTAACTTTCATAATTAGCCACAATAAATAGTAATTATTTACGATCATTCAAAATTAACACCACATACTTTCTAAATTAATCAC
This sequence comes from Actinidia arguta var. hypoleuca, assembly GCA_030159115.1. Lineage (NCBI taxonomy): Eukaryota > Viridiplantae > Streptophyta > Magnoliopsida > Ericales > Actinidiaceae > Actinidia > Actinidia arguta. Next base: position 2,841,613 of record BRYE01000029.1, on the reverse strand, counting down.
AATAATTCATAACTAACACTATACACTTTCTCAACTAGTCGCAACAATTCATATATAGCCATAATAATTTGTATCTAACACCACATGCTGTCATAACTAACATCGCACACTTTAATAATTAACCACAATAACGAATTAACATCGTACTTTCGTAACTAGCCACAATAATTCATAATTGTTATCACAAAAAATGTGTAACTTGTATATATAATATATACAAATTGACTAATACGTAACATAACTTTCTCTAATGCGCGTGTTTACGCTATTTATTCTACCCACATTGGTATCATTATTAAATTAATCGAGATAATTATGTTTAGTAGAAAAGTACACATCAAATACATCATGTAAGGTACAATTTTGACCATCGAAGTACAGATTTTCTGGTGGTCTAGAAGGTGAAACTAGAGAAATGGTGAAAACAGGGATTAATTAATCAAGTTTATTGAGGATTAGTAATAACGAAGCCTCTGATTCAGCTTTTGTGCCATGACTATTCTAGTCAAGCTTAAGAGATTTGAAATTTGATAAGTTGGACAAAGAAAAAAAAAACATTTATATGATTGTTAATTGAATAATTTTTTTTTTTGACTAAGTCTACTGTTGGATTTTTATGAACTCACAAACAGCCTTTTAAATGGTTGATATATATATATATATAGGGTAGATCGATGTCGTATATCATTGATTTTTATTACCGTCTTATTTTACTGTTTGCGTGTTGATATATGATTCACCTTGATTCTTTATTCATGCAATCTTTTTAAATAAAGAACAAATCACAAGTATTCAACGAAGCAGTGGTATAAAACGGTGATAAAAATTTGGTACGTCACAAATTTTGTTAAGAGAACATTAAAATTATATAACAGTAGATTCAATCGACTATGGTGGGTATTTTTCTTTTTCAGGTCTTGGTATGATGGGTATGAATTTTTTTATCTTGCCCCATGCTCTTAATGGACATCTATCAAAACTAGATAGGCCCAAGGCAGTATCCAGTACTCAAAAGCCCATTTGCATGACAAAAAGAAAGAAAAAGGAAAATATTAAAGCTCCATATAGAGAATTTTAAGATTATGTTTTGGTTAAGGATTTGATAGAAGAAAAAGTATTGGATTTAATGTTTTTTCTTTTCTTTTTCCCCCTTAAAATCGTTCCTAAATCCTTTATTCAAATATATTCTAAAGGAAAATCAAAAGGAAAAATCTTTTTGGGAGTCCCAAAGAAGGCTAAAGACATAATTAGAACACGTGATGATGCATGTCTTTATTCGACTTGGGTTTGGAAAATATACCAAGCGGCACCACATCATACAAATGTCGCCACATGAAGACACGTGGTATTTTCAGTTAATTATTGTGATGTAAGTTAAATTTTGGCCCTAATTAAGAAGAATTTAATAGTT
>BRYE01000029.1:2810202-2815202 GCA_030159115.1 Actinidia arguta var. hypoleuca | reverse complement strand
CACTAGTTTTAGATTGTTTTTGTATAAATTCTTATAAAAATGACGAGAGTTCCATTTTAAAGCCTTATATAACTAGATAGAAAATGTAAATAGATGTGAAATTTTATTTTTAAATTATTACAAATTGCTTATATATATGTGTTTCAAATTGATCATGTTGTTTGCTTGCTTGTGGACTAATTTCTCGAAAGAAAATAACCATGGCACACTCATAAAGCTAATACATTAAGGAGATGTTTGGTAATGTTTTTATTTTTTTATTTTTTGTGTCTATTTAGTTTTGTTTATTTTTTTTGTAGAACAGAAATTAAAAAATATATTTGTATTAACCTTTTTTTGAACTATTTAAAAATAAAAAAATATTTTTGTTCACCCTTATGTACGAGGCATCGACAATGGCGATGGTGAAGATGGTCAAAAATAGTGGCGGTGACGATGGTGGTGGCGGCGGCGGCGGTGGTGGTGTAGGTGGTCAAAAATAGTGGTGGTGGTAAATGTGATCAAAAATAGTGGCAGCGTAGGCGATAGTGCTGTAGGTGGTGATTTTGTAAATAAAATAAAAAAATATTTTTATTATTTTTACTATTTTAAAAAATATTGGTAGTAATTTAACTTATTTCCATTTATAAATAACAACACAAATAAATTTTTATTTATATTTTTATCAAAAAATTAAAAAAAATAAAAATTAAACAGTTAACAAACATACTTAAATGTTAGAAAAGTTATTTGTCAGAAGTTATTTCTTGATATGAATTTTTTTTATTTTTAATTATTGTAAATTAATTATTCATCTCTATGTTTCAAATTGATCATGTGATTAGCTTATTTGTTGACTAATTTCTTGAAGAAAAAATGAAATATACATTAAATATTTAAATGTCTCTCTTCATTATCATGAGAGAAGTTATTTCTTGGCTATGTTCTTGATTGGCTTCTAGGACCTAATTCATTGGGCTCAGCCCAAGTAAATGGCCACCCATCCAAACTACCTAGGCTTGGCCCGTAATCAAGCCAAGCCCTGTCCATGGTTCCATGAGCCCAATTCAGACTTGGTGATAACCTAGAAACCAATATTTGAATATTGGTATTGTTTACAACTAAAACCTTGTTGGTCTCAATTTTAACACTCATATAAAATTGTATTGAAATACGTAAAATATGTATTAATTTTTTTATATATATATTATGTACACCTTAGTCACCGCCCACTGGAGTGTTGTTAGCATGGCCCATTTAACGTCGATGAAGCTTTTAAATTGTTTTCCTATTGGTGGATGTGAGTTGAGTTTAGCCCATATTGTGGCCTTTTTAAATTAGGCGTGAATAGTTAATGAATTTGAAAAATTCATCAACTCGATTAAAAAGCCAAGGTCAAATTGAGCTTAAAGTGAGTTATAGTTTGTCAAGTTCAAGGTCAAATTGAGTTTAAAATATTAACAACTTTAATAATATATTCATTCTTAAATTGCTCATCTAATAAAATCAATCTCAAATAAGTTTTGAGCAGTTAAAAAAGTAATTGATTCGTTAACTTGTCTTATTTTGTATGTATTTTAGGAAATGACTTTCCGATCCAAATAATTGGGACTAGATTGTTGAGTTCATTTGTTGTTGGTGCACCTTAGTTTTACCATAGTTTTAAGTTGTTGATCTTGTAAGATTCACTAAGCAAATCATAAATGCAAAAGATCAAGTTATTTGAACGACGGTAACCACATAATTTTACCCCATTTGTTTCAGCAAATGGATGGCATGTATAATTTTGAGATAGATCATTTTTATTTTGTAAATGTGATTTTTAAATGTGATTTTTTATATAGTTGATTTGCTCGATAAACCTTATAAGATGAACAAATTGAATTATCAATATGGTGTTATTATGACTCATTTTGTGTCAACTTAACGTTCTAGTTGAATTACTTGAACTAAAGAGAGGCTGATATTAATAAAATTTACACCAAGGAGGATGGGGAGCTTCCATATAGGGATGGCAATTTCACTCGCCCTGCTCTGCTCCCCGCCTCGATCGGGGTGAATTTTTGGAGTTTTTTCGGGGTTTGGTTCAGTTCGGATTCATGGATAAAAAAAAAATCGAGGACGGGACAGGGACGATTTTGTATATCTCCACTCCGAAATCACCTTGAATTAATATTATTTTATATTTTTACCCTTACTATATTACTAAATTACTAATATACCTATATTATATATATTATTACCATTTTTACACTCTTACAGTCTCACTGTCACACACCATACCCATCTATGTGTGTGTGTGTGTGTTCATCACTCTCTCTCACACCGTCACACACAACCGTTGCCTCATGCCCCCCTATCCCTACTCTGCACAGTCCCTCTCTACAATCTGCACAACCCAAAATGACGCTACAACTACAAGCAGAGAGATGGGCTACAACTGCACAGTCCTTCTCTGTAGTCTATACGCAACCGTTGCCCCTCTCTACCATATCGGTCCATCACATCAAAGACCATATCAATAATCAACTAAAAGTAGATGTTGTCATATTTGAAAATTCACCACCATTATTGTTATCTTTACCTTGGTACTTTGTAAGCAAGTCATAACAAAGCATACAAATTTTCTCAATCATCAACCAATAATTAGTCTTATAAATCTTTGAAAAATAATACTCTATCAAAGTCATCTTGTACCTTGGGTCTAACACAGCTACAACTCCCAAAATTTTGTGAATAGCTTTCCAATACTTGCTATATTTCTCCACCATTTTGAATGCCGTATTCTTCACCACATCATTCTCACACTCGACCCATTTAGATAACTCAAGTTTAATCTCACACACCTTGAAGAAAAGCAAGTTTGAAGTTGAATACTTAGTCCCACTAAAAAACTCAGTAACTTTGTGAAATATTTACAATCTCTCGCATATTTCTGTAGCTAAGACTTAATCATCAGTGTGTGGGAGATATTTGTATTGGGATTCAAGAAATTTCAAACGACTGAAGGCATTTTTATATTCTATAGCGGTTTGAAGCATCAAAAGGGTAGAGTTCCACCTTATAGCACAATCAAGAGACAAATTATTTCCATGTGTAATGTGCAATTGGTGGACAGCATATTCAAACTTCTCCTCCTTCTTTGGTGTTGCTGTCCAAAAAGCAACACTAACTCTAGTTTTTTCAATTGAAGTCTTAATTACCTTTAACCCATCTTTCACAATCAAGTCAAGAATATGGGCAACACATCGTACATGAAACAAACTCTTAGTCCATAAATAAATACCATTTTCAAATTTTTTTCAAAAGAAGAGAAATCATTGCATCATTGGTGGAACAATTATCAATAGTAAGAGTTGAAAGCTTTTTATCAATAATTCACTCTAGAAAAATATCCATCAATGCATCACGCAATACTTCGGCCATGTGTGGACATGACATATAAATAAACTTAAATAGAAGTATAGAACAACATCAAATAATTATCAAATATAGTAACAAACAACATTAACATTAACAAGTAATCAAAACTGACTAAAATTATGAAATTACCTTACAATGCAGCTTTGTAATTTCCAAGAGTCATTAATGAAGTGCGCTGTGACAACTAAAACTCTTTTTTCTGATTGTTAGATGTTCACGTATCAATTGTCATGGCAACTCTATTTGAATCATTTCCATAATTGTCATTATCTTCATCTTCTCAACATCAAATATTTTTAAAATATCATTTTTGATAGTGTTACGAGAAACCATATGAAAAAAAGTTGAAGGACTTGTGTGAATGCAAGCAAGTTGTCTCTTAGCAAAATCTTGGTTAAAGGTATAAGCTTTAAGTTTTCTTTTCCCGCCTCCCGTCATAATATTGGGTGTTATGACTTTTTGCCTCATATCAATCAATTTTCTCTCAGTACACACTTACAATGATCATTTAAATGTGTGGTTCCATTCTTAGCCTCACCACCAAGTTTTTTTACAGTAGATATATCTTACCTTCACCACTCGCACTCGCACTCCCACTCCCACTCCCACTCCCACTCCCTTAAGTTTTACCCTCTGAAAATGCTTCCATGCCTCACTTTTTAAATTTTTTGTAGATAACACTTCATCTTCATCTGAGTTAATCTCAACTCCATCTATTACTAGATTTGTTTCTGTTTCTTCTCGTGAGCTATCAAGAGTTGGTGGCAGTGGTTCATTTGATGCAACTTGAGGATGGGGAATTGAGGTAAAGTTGCCATCCATTGGAGACATATTGTGTAAAGCGAAAATAAAAAACTGACATTTATCAGCGTGCAACCAAAACACCTGCCTCAATCTAGTAGTCAAAAGCTTAGTTAGATGAAGAACCAAGAAACTAATAAGAACCAGTGACATTCATGGGAAGGCCAACAATGCCAGGATAATTTCAGAAGGTAACTTCCAAGATATGACAATTTTTCCATTCAACAAATTATCCCAGGTAATGTAGCAGGAGAGTCACGGGTACAGGAGTAAGAACATCTAAACATCAGAGTTAAATAGACTTATAGACTTGTAGTTATCACTAATGTTTACCAAAGCACGTGAATATATATATATCGTAAATAAAATAGCTGACTCTTAATTCCAATTGATTCAGTTTTTGAACCAATGCAACAAGTAAATCCATTTCTATGTACTTAAGTAATAAGGTGTACACGCAGTCGGCTAAGCATGAGCCAAGTGTACAAACACACAAAATGAGTTAATAATAAGCACAACATCATAAGAACCATTAGCAATGAGATCGATAAAGGCCATAGAAATTGATTTAAAAAACAAATCAACTCTAGTACAAGATCACCAAATCAAAATAAACTTTGTCCATTGCACAAAAAACAATCAAAGCAAAACAAGAAGAAAATTGAAGGACAATATATTTATTGAAGAACGGAAATGAAACACAACAGTTCTGAAGTAGTTACTTGAGATTTTTTCGACAGATTCAGCTTGTGATTGAATAATTAAAGAAAATTAGAAAGCTTTAGAAATTGCTTAAG
>BRYE01000029.1:2797702-2800202 GCA_030159115.1 Actinidia arguta var. hypoleuca | reverse complement strand
GGATTTGGGGGGTTTAAGAGGGTTTGGGGAGGATTTCTTAAACGGATTTGGGTTTTGGGATAGTAGTCCTACATCCCAAACCTGACTCATTGACATCCCTAATAGGCACCAGGTAAATATAAATTTTTAATCAAACAATAAAAAAATTATTAAAGATCGAAAACCTAAACAACTAAAAAAATCATTAAAAAAAACAAACCAAACCTTCCTATTGCCAATTTTTTTGACATTTATCTCTTACATACATTAAGAACAAAAATAAATAAATGTTACATTATTATTCGGCTTAATTATCGAGACACCTCCTAAATTATTATTATTTTTCTATTTTCACCCTCTTATCTAAAAATAGGCTCATTTACCCCCCTTAACAATTTTACCACTATATTTAACAAATACTTACAAAGAGATATTTACTATAACACGTTCATTTTTCGCACACACCCTCTCTTTACCTCATCGTCTCTCTCATAGACACACACTAAACCTCCACTTCGTTCAATCGAAGAGATATTCGATCTTTTCTTCTCAGATTCAGGCCATAGTATACCGATCCATGTAAAAGGATGAAGCTTGGGTATGTGTAAGGGGACAAATTATACAATTACGTAATCTGGCCTTGCTATCGCTAGGGAGTAAGCTCAACGGTTTCCTGCACCAGAGCTCGGTGTAGATACCATTGAGCACTGGCCTCGTTAGGGCGGAGGTCTCTGTCAAGCTGTCGCTACAGAGCAAGCTCAGAGACCCTCTGCGCCAGAGCTTGGATCAGTCACTACCAAAGACACCGTCCAAGCTAAGGCCTTCGTTACATCCGAGGTGTCATTGTTCAGCGAGCTCGGAACAATAACTGTGCTAAAAGTTTGGATGAGGGGCAACGGTCAGTAGTATTCCTAAGGGATGTCAGGGAACAGAAGAAGACTTGCACCTCAGAGTTTCTTTTGATAGCCCCCATGCCCAGATGGAGACGCTGGTAGTTGATCATGAGCTACGAGCCATGGCGTAGAGGCATGGCTGGGTCAGCCGCCTACTCACTGACACAACAGTCGGCGCGTACAAACACGCGTGGAGCTGCAGTCTGTCAAGTGACGTGACAGCTAACGCGTCGAGCCACGCACTGAGCTAGGGTGTAAAAGGGAACACAATTATTCTCACTGAGATACGTGCAGCCTTACTTGAACATACATACACTTTCTCTCTCTAAGATTTTGGACGTCTAACTTGACTGTCAAATGACCGTTTTTCGAAAATAGCTCCAGCGATCGGTCTCATTATTCCTATGTTTGCAGATAGAGCATCGTTAGTTAACTGGACGGATGGTTGAAGCAAACATAGAAGAGTTTTCAAGCCAGGTATGTGTAATCAAGGTTTTCATTACTTAAATTTACATAGATTTTTCTACAAATCTAGTTAATGACTGAAAAATTTAGTTTTTTTGAATTTTTTTATAAGTTAAAACTTACAAATTTATGTCTATAAGTTAGGGGTTTCTTTTTTATTACATATTTGATGAACATACATGCTAAATTTTATAAGGGATTCAAAGTTTGCATGCTAGATTTATAAGGGATTCAAAGTTTGCATGGTTTACATTTGTTGTCATGCACTTTTTGGACTTTTGCCAAGTGGTCCCTTTGAAGATGCATAAAAAATGAATTGTGGTCCATTTGTTTACTTTAAACATATTGTTTATTATATTGTTGGATATTGACAATTTTATTTATTTATTTATTTATTTATTTTTGCAGAAAGTATAAGTAAGACTAAGACTATGTTCTACTTTACAAATTTTACATGCTGAAAAACATATTGTTTAGTATACTATTTGATATTGATATTTTTTTTACAAACTTTATAATTTTTATATGGTGGAAAGTTAGTAGAAGGGGATAAAGTCATTTATGTAAATGGTGATAAGGTCATCTTTAGGGTAGATTCTAAAATAATGTCCTACTTTAAGTTGATAAAAACTAATGAAGGACAAGGGGTATCCAAACAACTCAAGTGTTTATTATAAGCTTTTAAGTTTTGATATGAACACTGATTTATTATCATTAACCTCTTATGTGAGATTGGTAATATATTTGATGTGCATGCTGGGAGCGAGGTGATAGAAATATTTGTTCATATTTTAAATTTGGTTGATGGTGAGGTGATCCCTAATGAGATAAGTAATGAACTAAAAGACAATGTAATTTTTATGGATGAGAGAGTTATCCCAACTGGTCCAATGGATGTGGATAATGATTCTGATAGTGAGTGACAACCTTATAATGATGTGTAAACTGATTCTGATAATGAGGATTTTAGTGGTATGAAAAAATCATCTGATTCTGATAACGAGGTTTTTAGTGGTATAAAAAAATCAATCAACTAATGATGAGGATGAAGTTTACAAGGAGGAAGCAATTAATGGAGGGACTTTTAGTGCACCAAAGAAGCATGCTGAGAGCTCAATGACTAGGGAGAAAAAATTGAGATATGAGAATGGGGGTGCTAAAGA
>BRYE01000029.1:2770202-2775202 GCA_030159115.1 Actinidia arguta var. hypoleuca | reverse complement strand
CGTTGACATAATTTATCTTTATTACAAATTAAAATACTATAAAAAGTTTATAATTTAGGTTAGTTTCACCAACATTTCTCAAATTATGAGAAAATATCACTTAACCTCCTTAAATAAAAAACTAATCAAATAAACATAACTTTCGGGTAATTTCCTTCCAATGTTGACTGATTTTTATGAATTTGATTAATTTCACTTACATAAGAAATTAGATTTTTTATTGAATAGCCTCTGATAATGTACACGATATATGTAATATGTGCAATTATTATAACCGCGACATAGTGACAAGTAGTTCTATTTATGTTTTTTAAAATCCTAAATTAATGAAATTTATATTTTTTGTGTTAAAAGTATCAACCGAATGCAAATTGGATATACACCAAGTGATTTTATGTATATATACATATATTTTTGGAAAGTCTAAGTTTGTGAATAGACATTTTTTATGAAAAAAATACGAAAAAATTTAAAAATTGAGTATTGATAATGGAATATCAATGGTTATAGAAGAAAGAGATGGGCCATTCTGTTTAAGAGTGACTCTAGTTACTGTTCACTCATATTTATATATAATAGAGGGCCAAAATTAAATTTTTTTTTTTGTAGAGAGGCAAAATCGGAAAACAAAAATTGTGGGCAAAATATAAAAAAAAAATAGTAGAGGGGCGAAATCGAAAAAAAAATGGTGGGCAAAATGGGGGGAAAAATGGTCGACAAAAAAAGGGACAAAATCGGAAAACAAAAATGGTGGTCATGAGCTCGGAAGAAAAATGGTAAGGGGCAAAATCGAAAAACAAAATGGTGGGCAAAATCGAGGAAAAAACAAATGGTAGAGGGGCAAAATCGAATAAAAAGGTGGGCTAAATTGAAAAAAAAAATGAGCAAGGGCAAAATCGGAAAACAAAAATGGTGGTCATGAGCTCGAAAAAAAAGGTAGAGGGGCAAAATTAAAAAAAACAAATGGTATCGAAAAAAAATGATGGTAAAGAGTAGGAGCAAAATCGAAAAAAAAAGTAGGGCAAAATCGAAAACAAAAATATAGTGGTAATTGAGAAAATGGAGTAGGGGCAAAATTGAAAAGAAAAAATAGTGGTCTAAGTAGACACTATTCACTCACATTTATTAGTGTATATATATATATATAATTTTTTTTTTGAGGTTAATGATTTTCCGGTGAACCTACTGTAATGATTTTATGTAGCGAAGACGTGTTGAAAATTGAATACTCACTGGGGCAGGAGAAAGGAAAATGACGTGCTCTTTATTTATTTATTTATTTATTATCGGAAAGGGCTTGTTATGATTCCATTTTTGAGTTGGGTCTCTTGAATTCAAAGTCTTTCGAATCCACAAAAAGTAAGGATGTGTTTGGATCCGAATTTGTGAAAGGAAAAAGAAATAAAAAAAAATAAGCGATATGTTGGATCATCTCACGTTTTTTGTTTTTATTTTATTTTTTCTCACCAAATTCAATAATTAAATTAAGGATTGGGATGAGAAAAAAAATAAAAGAAAAATTAGAGGACCTAAGGGTCCCGAAGAGTTCGATACTTTAATCTTTTTATTAACTTTTTTTTTCCGTCTAAGCCCTAAGGCTACGTTGAATAAAGAATTTGATAATAAAAAATAAAAAATAAAAAATAAAAAGATTTAACGGTTACCAAGAGTTCAATCCTCTAATTATTTTTTTTATTTTATTTTTTCTCACCAAATTCAGTATTTAAATTAAAGATTGGAGTGAGGGAAAAGAAAAAAAAAAAAATTAAAGGACCTAAGGGTCCCGAAGAGTTCGATCATTTAATTTTTTTATTAACTTTTCTTTTTTCGTCTAAACCCTAAAGCTATATTTGAATAAAAATTTTGGTAAGAGAAAAAACACAAAATAACGGTTACATAGAGTTCAATCCTCTATTTTTTTTAATTTTGTATTTATTTTTTCTCGCCAAATCTTTCATCCATACCCAGCCTATCAAGGACTGTAAAGATTAGTTGAATACTTCTAACTATTCCTTTTCATACCTGCTATATAGGACTACATGATTGATTGACCTGATATATAGCACCTATCAAAGGATAATCCCTGCAGGATCTACCTCTAGGCAGTGGTGGATCCAAGAAGGGTCTAAGAGGGTCTATAACCCCCCTCACTTTTAAAAAATTATAAAATTTATTTTAAATTTTTAAATTTTTACACTTTAATTCCTTTAAAATATATAAAAAAAATTTATTACACTTTAGCCCTCCCTAACCTAAAATCCTGACTCAACCCGTGACTCTAGGATCACCCCAAAATATCATCACCATCAATCTCACACGGAAGTACGGAACCATCCTATTGCCATCACCCAACTGTCTAACCATCACCTACTTCTCTTTAATTTCTCATCATATATAGGTCACCCAAAAAATGTTTCCAAACTTCAAATTCTCCATCAAAGTTCCTTCCCTAAACCCAAAACCTAAAGCTTAAATCTTAAGCGTAAAATTTTAATTAAAATGGCGATAAAAATTCATTAAAAATCAAAAAAAAATCATAAAATCAAAAAAACGAAAAAAACTAGAAAGACCAATAGCCCAAAATAGAGCTTTGTATTATTTTGCTCACAATTTAAAAAACGGCACTATTTTGAAGGAGTTTTCTATGATTGCGAATGTAAATCATTATTCCTGAAATCAAGGAATGCTTGAAAGGTTAATTTGTTGGACACCTGAAATAGAACTTAAATAAAATTTTTAGATTTTTAGATTTCTCTTGTTAAGAGAAATTAGAAAGATTAAAAATTTAATTAAAAAATAATTTACTTAAAAATTCAAAAATCAAAACAATTAAAATAATTCAAAAAAAGATGGTCCCAAATTGGACTTTAGAGTCCGAAGTGTGGATTCGAATCCTCACTAATATAACAGCTGGTAACGTACAACTATATTAATTCATTAACTGATTATGTAGCACCTCATAAAATGTTATGAACTTTTAATGATACTTATCAAATTGAACTCACTTCAATATTGTAAAATTACAAATTCCTATGGGAAAAAAATTAAATATCTAATAAAAAAATGACAATATTTAAATAATATTTAATATTTTTATAAATGAAAACATTTAAATGATATTTAACATTTTCTATGTACTTTTTTTTTCTTTTATATAATTTTTTTTTTAGGTTAATTAAATAAGGGTCTCAAGTTTATGGGTTCCTATGTGATACATCCTAACGCTTTATACAAGTTTGGGCCCGTATCACAATTATTGGTATATGGACGATAATGACCCTATTAATTGGTATTATATATAGATATAGATATAGATAGATAGATAGATAGATACACACACATTATATATGATAGAGTTTCCTTTTTTTATTCTATTATCTTATCCTTAATCCCTATATATATATATATATTATCCTTAACCCGTATGTTCGCAATGTGGCATGTTTTATCACTGTCCAATTACTGTAACAATATTTTGTGATAATGTTATCATAATATTCATGGGTCGATTGATTGTGAATCCACCACACATGAGTTCATTTCCCGTCGTTCGCCCATAACTACATAATGAAATAAATGTTATTTGTCATTTAAATAAAAGATGAAATTTAGAATTTTTGCTTAACATTTGTATCTCAGAAATAAGATAAGAAATAAATAATAATGAATGGTTGAAATTGAATCATTTAGAATGTAAATAGTGGGAGTAAGGGAGCGGATGTATCAAATGGATTGTGAATCCATCCACCACGCACGGGTTCATTTCCCGTCATTTGCCCATAACTATATAATGAATTACAGAATTCCGTAATATAAATAACTACATAACAAATTCCATAACGATATCAGTCATTATTTTGTTGTTAATTACTTCGTGTGTGTTTTTTAACTTCACAAATGGATTATTGCAAAAATTCTAACATGTATGTATACATATATATATATATATATATATATATATATATATATATATATATAATAAACAAGTGCCGGCCGTTGCAAATTTATTTATAATACTTTATAGACACTTTTAGAATTATGTGCAAGTGAATATTATCATTCTTCCAATTGGTGAAAACAAGGGTCCACACCATTGATTTAGATGAGACCCACCACATTATTTTCACTAGTCACGTAAAGGATAATGATCGAGTTGCAATATGTGGACCCTATAGTGGGACCCGTCATTTTTTAAAGGGGTGTGTCCGAAATGTTTGCACCTAATTTTTCTCTTTATAATACACCATCAAGTGCAAACAAAAACTTCATACAATTGGTGCATATTTGCTGCAATATTTTCTCTAGTACTCTATAAAGCTCCCATTGAATCTTGTTCTTCAATACCTAGTCCCCAAACTTAAAGCGCAGCAATTTTCTAACTCAAATAGCTCTCACACTGCAGTAATGGATCGTGATTTTTTGATTCACGCATTCATAAATGCGATTATAACCCCTCTACTCTTCATCTCGTCATGTCTTATTCTTCCTCCCTTCTTTTTCTTCAAATCTGTGGGTATGATCATACGATGTATTTGCAACGAGCGCATGAAGGGAAAAGTTGTTCTCATTACCGGTGCTTCATCAGGGATTGGAGAGGTATTTATGCTCCTTCTATTCTATTTTATTTGAACAATGCACCACTCAAACATCATTGAACAAACTGTGTAAGAGAGAGAGAGGCGTGGGTCTCACATTGCCACCATTCGCTTGCATTCAGTGCATTGGTGACTGCACACGTGGGGCCTTACATTTGGTCATCAACTGCCGAGTTTTCACTGCAAATGTCTTTATTTCTTTTTCTTTTCTGCTTAAGGCTTTGTTTGGTTGGATGAAGGATTCTTGGAGGAATTTAGAGAGGAAAAAGAAAAGAGGAAGGAAAACATAAAGTAAAAATGCTAATTTTGTTTATGTGACTCCTCCTTATTTTCCTTTCACTATGCTAATCCTTTCAAACCATAAAGTTATGAGTTCAACATATTATGCTAAACGTTAGGTCTGTA
>BRYE01000029.1:2715202-2717702 GCA_030159115.1 Actinidia arguta var. hypoleuca | reverse complement strand
ATGAACTAAACATGCAATTACAAAGAAAAAAAAAGTATTGTTTTAATTCCCAAAAAGCAAAAGATCTTAGCTAAGAAGAGGAAGCACAACCAAAGAGCATAATGTTAGTCACCAAATAACGTTTTACTAACCACTGCTGCCCACTTGATCGTAGTTAATAGAGACCATTCACAAATATTTATACAATTTTCACATATTTGAATACATTTTCATAAACATGTGAACTATTACAACAATACAGATAAAGAAGAGACAAAGGGAGATTATGTATATTACTAATCATCATCGAATAATAAAGTTTAACCTAATACAAAACGAAGTGATAAAAAATAATTATATAACAAACTCAAAACTAATAATTACATAACAAACACAAAAATAATATAAAATAACACTAATACTAAAACACCTACCCCTCAAACTCATGATAAAGTGGGCTTAATATCGAACACATCAATAGTAATAATATACTCGTCAGAAGGGATAAATCAAAAATGGGTCTCTATGGATTAGGCCTTCTTTTGAAACCGGAGCAATGATGGGAGGAAAAGTGAAATATTAGAGACGCTCAAGGAAGACAACATGACGGGAAACATGTACTTATTTTAGTGACAAGATCATAGCATCAGCATCCTTGCTGATGAATACCATACCTCAGGAAGACACACAAGACACTGCGAGCACTGAGTTTCATATGTTCTCTTTTGGGAAGAAGAACAAAACAAGTAGAACCAAAAACTTGAAAGAGAAAATAGTTAGGAAGCTCACCAAAGAGGCGCTCATAACGAGAGGTGTTGGAGTGAAAATGAGTCGATATGCAGTTGATGATATAAGCTATTGTAAGAACAATCTCACTCCAGAAGACTGACAGAACTAATGAAGAATGGAGGAGAGATCTAGTTGTGTTAAGAAGATGACGGTGTTTCCGTTAAACATGCCTATTCTGAGCGGGGGTGTCAGAAAAAGAAGACTGATGAATAGTGTTGTGAGAAGATAAGAACTCTGTAAACTCAGTCAATAAGTATTCACCTCCTAAGTCGGAATGCAAAACTTTTACTATGGTATAAAGCTAAGTCTAAACCATGTTATGAAATGAATCATAAATCTTAAAGAAATCAGACTTATGTGTCATTAAATATATCCAAGTGAACCAACTAAAATTATCAACAAAGGACATATAATATAGTGAATCACCTTTTGTAACACTAAGGAAAGGCCCCTAAAGATCAGTATGTACCAACAAAAAAGGAGAAAAAGAGATCAAGGTACTTGTATTAAAAGGTAAAACAGTTATTTTATTAAATTTACAATCACTGCATTCAAAAATATTTCAAAATGAAGCATTACCCAAAATACCAGTTTTAGCTAAAAACTTTAGTCATTCACTGGATAAATGGCCTAATCTAAAGTGCCAAAGGTAAAAGAGAGAATAATGCTAATCTAAACGAAAAGATGACAGATTGATAGAAGTAGATTGCACAATTGAGGAAAGTGAAGCCACTCCAACACAGAGATCGCCGAATCTACGCCTAGTTCCAATTTGCTTTGTGGACTCCCGATCTAGCACAACACAACCAGACGAAGAAAATATGACATCAAAATTGAAATTCGACAGTTGAATAAAAGAGATGAGACTAAGAGATAAATGAGAAACATAAAATACATGGGGAAGAGACAACAGAGAATAAGTACTAGGACAAATAGAACCAATAGAATGAACATGCATAGAGGACCTATTGGCAATAGCAACAATAATAGGAGAGGAGGGAGAAACACAGTGACTAAGGCAAGTAGTATCAGATGTCATGTGATGTGAATAACCAAAGTTAAAATTCCATGTGGTGGGATATCCGCATTGACCCTAATCGAGCGGTAGTCATAGTAGAAGCATGTGAAGAACTACTTTGGGAAAGACTAAAACTGCTCAAACAAAGACTACATATGAGATGAATGAGCATCACTTGAGGCAAATGCTACATAGGCTGCGGGAGGCCTATCAAGCTGCTGCGAGGGACGTTAAGAAGTGGTCAAATATGAGAATTAAGTCCACTAAATAATTATAATTGCACTCCTTGTCATATCAGTATTATATTTTAAACTCCATTTTATTAAATGCTTATTTACCTCCTCATGTTAAGATCACAGATACCCGTCTATTAAATTAAATTATTGATAATTAAATTTAATATTTAATAGACTGATTTAATTCCTTGAGACATTCCACTTAACTTATTTGATATGTCAGATTCATAATCCACCTACATGGTTTGACATAAATCAAAACTTATAAGCTTACTCAAGGGAGTATCATCAATCCCTATATTGGGACGTGGATTCCATCAATAATTAATATTCACTATACACTTAATGTTACTACCCAACTAACTAAATATATTGACCTACAAAGAATCTCACTCTTTTGAGAAATCAAAATAATAAATATTAAATGCACGTATTTATATCAAGTATAAGCACTCATAATAAATATGAGGTATTAATT
>BRYE01000029.1:2697702-2700202 GCA_030159115.1 Actinidia arguta var. hypoleuca | reverse complement strand
AGAAGAAAGTAATAATTTTGGGCGGAAAGAAATAATATTAGGTGAAATCTTAACCTTGTTTTAACTCAAATGAATTTTAACGGTAGATAGCGAGAGATAGATTTAGAATTCAAACGAAGTTGCGATTTGTATTATAGATTGATAGGTGAGGTAAGCGTTAAAGGAAAAGGACTACCGTTTGGTTAGTGTCCATATATTCATAAAAATTGTCGAGCATACAACTATCTGAAAATCACAAGAATCAAATTGAAAGGAACAAATTGGTACTAACACCGGAGTGTATGAGCTCGATTCCGCATAGCAAAGTGGAGATGTAGGAATCTTCCTCAGTCATGTTGGACTCGTAAGGCCAGATCCGATCGTGTAACCAAGTCATCAAATCAACGTCGTCGGCTATGCCTCTCGCGAGCTGCTGCGATGTGTGAACATGCGTGTTGATAAACCCTAACATGACAACAACAACAACAACAAACACACTAACAATTACATACATCGAATCAATGTGTGTGTGTGTGTAGAGAGAGAGAGAGAGAGAGACCAGGGAGTAGGAATTGGCCTTGAAGATCGACGATTTCGTGGGCGACGGGAGAGAATTGGCGGAGGATGTCGGAGGATTGACCAATGGATTTGATTCTGTCGCGGTCGATGACGATTGCGCCGTTACGGAAGACGCGGGATTGGGGATCCATGGTTACGACCAGGCCATTGTGGAGGATGAGGACGGATGATGATCTACTGTTAGTTGGAGAATCCATGTCCTGTGAGGCTGTGAGTTTCAACTCTGTATCACTGTGTGATCTTCAAGTTAGAGCAGCGGTGGCCGCTAAGATGTTTTGGAATGGTGTCGTTTTGGTATAAAACGACGTAACAACTTGGTCTATGGTTAATCAAAATTACGTCGTTTTGATATAAACGGTATGTTATAATTATAAAATGTACAAAATAAACACAACCATCGTCTCTCAAATAGTTTTTAAAATAGAATAAATCTTATTTACTTTTAAAATTATTATCAAAAATTTTTTTAAGAAATATTTTTTTAACAAAAATAACAAGATTATTTTATTTTTAAGATTTTTATTTTTTTAATACATCAATTAAAATTAATAGACATTCTATTTTTTCTCGAAATAACCTCATTTATTCAACTATCTTATAAAATGGATTAGTTTACAAATAAATAGTATTAAGAAAAAAAATATTCTTTTTAATTGATGTATTGAGAAAAAAAAAATTGAAAGCCATAAATTTAAGGATAATCTTATCGTTTTTGTAAAAAAAAAAAAAATTAGCTCTAAGACAAAAGATGAATAATAATTCTAAAAGTAAGAAAAGTCATTGTTATTTTAAAAATTACAAATTTGACTGTAATAATTAACAACCTTAGGGGCATTTAATGAAATTTACTCAAATTATAACCCGGGGCTGCATAGAAATTTCATTGGTCCAAATAGAATTACCCCAATTATGATTTCACTAGACTCACCGGGAAAGAGTACTTCTAATATAAGGTTCAGTTTGAATATATGAATTTAAAATTTTAGATTAAAATTCTAAAGATTTTAAATTTTTATGGATTTCAAATCCTCCATTTATTTATATTTTTTTAAAAATATTTTAATTACATGAATTTCAATTAATACTTATTTTGAAAAGATATATAGAGAAGATGATGGTGAAGTGTTTGATGTGAAGTTGAGATGGTTAGAGAGGTAGAGAGAGGGATTTTTCAAATAACGCATATTTTTGAGTTATTTAAAATTCTTTTATTTTGCTCTTAAAATTTAATTGATAATTTGCTTTTATTTAAAATCATTTCGTCTATTCTCCATCCCAACATAATCGATGTATCTAAGACAAGAATTTGAAAAAAAAATTCAAATCCATGTATCCAAACGGAGTCTTAAGAAATTTGTTCTATTTATTTATACCAATCAGGTAATGGGTAATGTTTACCCACCTAAGCATAATTGCACTATGTGAAATCGGTATTTCTTAATTTGCAATGGTTAAAAGAAGTATGGTAGAAAGATTAGAGAGGATGCTCTAATATCATTGGTCTAAATACGATGTCTGATGGTCTGAAAGTAAGAAAAACGATGAGTCAAAAGGAGTAGTGTGCTCAAGTTAGAGAACTTTGAGAACAAGAGAGGGAGAGAGAGTTTCAGGTTTTGTGTATATTCTACTTGAAATTGGAAGCCTTTAACCTTTTATAGTTTGATTTTTATTCCCTTAGTATTGCACTTAAGACGGTGTTTGGATGGCAGGAATTAAGGACCAGGAATTAGAATTATATTTTCAGTAACATGATACATGGGCAATCATATTCGGGTGTTTAGTGTCTTCAAGAATCTTATTAGGAAAAAAATGTTTAAATTTCCTTCAAGCGTTTGGTTTGGTCATTTGAAATATAGGAATGCAATTGATTTATTTTTTTTTCAAAAATACTAGTTTTGGATCCTATTTGAAATAAATTAAAATTTTATATTATTTTTTTAGA
>BRYE01000029.1:2670202-2672702 GCA_030159115.1 Actinidia arguta var. hypoleuca | reverse complement strand
AGACTTTATCGTCTCAACTTTGCCCCATGTGGTGGGGCTTTGATTCTTTCATTGAGCTTATCCAATTATTTCTTTAGCTGTTGCACAGGGATAGAGTCAGAAATTTAATTTAAGAGGTCAAGTGTAACCAAATGTTATATTTTTTTCTTTTAAAATTCATATTTTACAATTATTTTTTTATTGGCATACTTGAAAAATCTAAAGATAACCTGGTTTGTCTTCGTTTGTGCAAAAATCAATTCGATAAACATATTAGATTCGGAAGAGGTGATTTGTTATAAACTCGATACACACAAAATTAATTGACACACGAATCGGTGAAAATAAATGGCATCTCGAGGAAAGCGCGAAATAATATTAGTCTTTTTCCATCTTTTCTCATTCCGTCTTATTTACAGAATTTGCATCAAGAAGTAGTACATTTGACGATTCTGTGGTAGTTGCTCTTGAAAAAAAAATAATAATAATTTTAATGGTTGTTTTATGAAAAAAATATGAAATTTTTAAAAATAGAAGCAATTTTATCATTTTTATTAAAAAAATAGTTTCAAGAGAGAACTTAATAGTAGTTTTAAAAGTAAAACAAAAAAACAAAAAAACAAGGTCTGATCATAAGAACAAATTAAATTTGACAGTTTTAATTATAACAAATCGAATTTTATAATTTTAATTCAGTAACAATTTTAATCATTTGTTAGTGTTTGTTTACTTAGGGCTAGCACAAACAATTGAATTTAATGTAAAACGCAAAAAACGACTTCGTACGGGGCTATTCCTTTTCAAAGCCATAATTGAACCAATTAACAATACAATCTAGATAGTTTGTATGTTGAATTTGTATTAAAGAGATCAAATTTATACTATGATTATATGCTATTTCAGAATAAGAATGGTTCAATTAGGGCTTTAAAAATAAAATAAAAAACTATACGATATGTTTTCTGTGCATTTTTGGTAGAAATCAGTTAGTTACGTTAATCCTAAATAGACGAAAATTAATGAATGTTTTAAATTATCAGATTAAATTACGTGATTCAAATTTTTATAATTAAAATTATAAAATTTAATTTATTTTTTTAATAAACAATATTTGTCAGAAGTCATTGAAATTTACCCATATTTTAACTGGTCGAATTTAGGCGTATGTTCTAAGGACAAAGAGTCAAAGACGTAATAATCCAGCGAAAAAAATAGTGTTAAAGTCACTGTCACCGTCGTTCGAGAAAGATAATATTCCAGCTAAAGTCCACGTAAACACGACCAATTCCATTGAATGTACGTGTGAAATCTCATGTAAAGTTGGGTAAAAAAATAAAAAGTACATATAAAAAAAAATAGAATTTTATCGCGTGAATAAATTAAATTCTATATTTTCAATCATAATAAATCTTAATAATAATTTAAATCATTCGTTACTTTTCGTCCTGTTAGAGCTACGGAAATCAAGTGACTCTTGCTCAAAATACACGGAAACAACTTTATCAAACCTTACAATTTTAATTCAGAAATAATTTAAACTATTCGTTAGTCTTCGTCAACGTAGGACAAACTAAGTGATTCTCACTCAAAATGAATGGAAACAACTTTGTATAGGAGGAAAAAGACTAACAAATAGTTTAAATTGTTATCATATTAAAACTGCAGAATTTAATTTATTACAATTAAAACTATAAAATTTAATTTGTTCTCATATTTAAACTCTATTTTTTTTTTCTTTTTGTAATTCCGAAAATTAATGCGCACAACTTCAACTTGGACTCAAAAAATTCGTAAGTTGCTTCTGCGAACATGTGGCAAACTAAGTGATTCTCACTCAAAACGAACAGAAATAACTTTGTATAGGAGAATAGAGACTAACAAATATATTAAATTATTACCAGATTAAAATTGCAAAAATTAATTTATTATAATTAAAATTATAAAATTTAATTTATTCTCGTATTTAAATCCCTGAATTTTTTTGGTAATTCCGAAAATTAATGCGCACAACTTCAACTTGGGCTCAAAAAAAAATTCGTACGTTGCTTCTGCGAACGCGTGGCAAATGGGCCATGGTGATGCGCTAGCTGTGGATTGCGTGTGTGGACCGATGTACGTGCGCGCCAGCGTGAATGAATGAGTCGAAAGAAAATTGGAGTCTATAGTCTATAGAAATTTGTATGGTTTATTCAAAATAAATACTTTTTCCGTATAAATTTATTTATTTATATTTATAATTGCATACCCTTTTAGTTAGATTAATAAGTAATATATTTTCATATTTTTTTTTTCACGATTTGATCAAAATTTTATATTTTTTTAATTTCTCTTTACAAGGATAATTAAAAAATATAAAAATTTATATATAAAAAAATCCACTAAAACTGGAAAAACAAAAAAAGTAAAAAAAAATTAAAAATATATATATAGCCCAAATTGGGCCTAAGTTTGAGAAACACGAGCTGAACAATATATTATTTTAAATTTAATTAAAAATTTAATTAAATTTCAAAATATGTTC
>BRYE01000029.1:2660202-2662702 GCA_030159115.1 Actinidia arguta var. hypoleuca | reverse complement strand
CATGACTAAAATGTATGGCATTAGGGTGGATTGGAATTTTTAGTCCCTGAACATCCTATCCTATACAAATTTGGCTCCCAATTAATACCATCCTCCGTTTGGTTGGGCTTGGGATAAGGAGGGTTTAGGATCGGGGCCCACCATGGTTCGTAATATTTTCAGGGTTTGAAATGCGGTATAGGTTACAGTATCGGTATTGGTGATACAACCCTATATTGGCAGATATTTGACAATATTTACTAAAATATTGGTATCGGGCCAAAATGCCACTACGTATTGTCTGATGTATAACATATCGGCTGATATTTTAAACCTTGAATATTTCCCCCCACATGTTGGTTGGTGGGGGTACGATCCCACACGTGAGATTGCATATCAATCACGGGACAAGAACTATCGGACTATTTCAAAAAGAAAATGCTATTCTTCTAGTTCTAGAATTCTTGTACAAAAAATAGTACCAGAATGATGCGGCTAATTTTCAAATTATAAACAGAAGTTTGTGTTTTGTTTTCAAATGAAGTGTCCACAATAGCCACGTCATTTTGTTTGAAAATTTGTTTAAATTTTCTTTATATGTATGCCATTACTCATTTCAAAGTAGTCAATCCCATGTCCTCTAAACCAACAATCAAACCGTTTGTGTTCAGCATCTGTAAGACTCCGGTAACACTTGCATCGTAATTTAACCATTGGTATGATTCACTTAAATGCAGGCTCGTCCTCTGATCAACGATCGTCGAAAATTTGGAAAATTGGCAGACCCAGGACTGGAGGGGCATTTTCCTATCCGGGGTCTCTACCAAGCTCTAGCTGTGGCATCCATGTGCACCCAAGAACAGGCGGCCGCCCGTCCTCTCATCGGAGACGTGGTCACTGCCCTCTCTTATCTTGCAAACCAATCGTACGAACCTAATAGCGCTCCGG
This sequence comes from Actinidia arguta var. hypoleuca, assembly GCA_030159115.1. Lineage (NCBI taxonomy): Eukaryota > Viridiplantae > Streptophyta > Magnoliopsida > Ericales > Actinidiaceae > Actinidia > Actinidia arguta. Next base: position 2,661,775 of record BRYE01000029.1, on the reverse strand, counting down.
GGCATAGCTCTAGGTTCAATGGTGACAAGGACGAGAGAAGAACAGGTGGGAGGATTTCGAAGAACGAAGAAGGGGGTGGATCTGGACTCAAGGGGGACTTGGAAGGGTCCGAAAGGGATGACTCTCCAAGAGAAGCGGCGAAGATGCTAAATAAGGACCTGGATAGGGAACGAGCTGTTGCAGAGGCCAAAATGTGGGGAGAGAATTGGAGAGAAAAGAGACGTCAAAGCGCTCAAGGCAGTTTCGATGGAACCAATGGATAACGTCCAAACTTGTAATGTAGGGCTCCGCGTCTTTTACTTTGGTTCATTTTCTGTGCACGTACAGAAGGGACTAAGAAACAAGAAGCTCAGCTCTCGTTTAAACGTCTCAACCTAGTATCTTGCGCTCTTAGGAACTTACGGGCCTGTAATTTTTACTTCTGAACAAGAGCACAAGCAAAGTGAGTACTGTACATTTACAGTTAGAACACAGCGAGCGAGGTTTTCAAAATTTTGAGAGTGAGTGAAAAATCTTCTCATGTTATAGTTCGATCCGTATGTAATGTTCTTCAGCTGTGTGTTATTGAGCATGCATCCATCCTTTAACAACCCATCTGATTCAGTACAATTTTGATTGATTCTCTTTTAAACTGGACCAGTTTAGCTTAAAATCTATTTCATTCAATGAATTTGCTCTTGTATAGTGTGGGGTGTGAGTTTAGGAAATGCAAAAAAAGAAAATCAATGATAAGACACCTGTGGTGGACTTGTGGTTGGCGAGGGTGGCCGCAGACAGTCGCTGGTAGCGGTGGCCAAACTGCGACACAAAAATAGTGAGATCGGCAGCCGGAGTTGTTTTCAAAAAATAACTATCTGACGATCAAGTTAGATGACCCAAAAATATATGTAGAGAAAGAGAGTATATATTTTTTTGGTTGAATGTGCATGCCTTTTAAAGAATAAGGGTTGATTTTATATAGCACAGCTCGGTGCGTGTCCTAACGTGCCAATTGTCGTGTGACTAGATAGACTGCAGTTCGGCGCGTGCCTGGACATGCTAACTGTTGTGTCAGTAAGTAGGCGGTTGACACAACCATGCTCCTAGGACCTGATTTATAGGTTGTCATCATATCGTCGGCGTCTCGATCCAGACATGAGGGTTGTCATGAGAAATTTTGTCGTCCAAGTTATCTTATATCCCTTGACATGCCTCGGGATCGCCACTAACCGTTGCCACTCGTCCAAACTTCGGTGTAATTATCCTATCAAACTTGTTATAAAGCGACAACTCGGAAGTGATGATGGTCTTAACTCAGACAGTGCCAACGCTTGGTAGTGTCTCTACCGAGTTCCGACGCAGGGGACCACCGAACTTGTTTCATAGCGATACTCAGCGGCGGTACCTACCCTAGCAAGGCTAAAAATAAGCAAAAAAACAAAAATAAAAAAGCAAAAAAACTAATTTTTTTTGGCTTTTTTGTTTATAAGCTTAAAAAAACAATCGAAAAACTGTTACCAAACGGAGCCATGATAGTACTGAAGAGATCTATTCTTTAACGAGCCACCAAACTTACGAACCCTAGGTAAAAAAA
>BRYE01000029.1:2652702-2655202 GCA_030159115.1 Actinidia arguta var. hypoleuca | reverse complement strand
GTATTTTAAGAAAAGTTTTATGCTTAATTATCATTTGTTTTGACTATTTTTTATTTATCATCTGATGTGTAGATTCACAAACACTGATACAATAAGTTCAATAAATGATTCGGTTATATCTAATTATTGGTTATAGAATATATCACATCAGATGATAAACTAAAAAAAGATAAAAGAATGAAATAAAAATAACGTTTCTTTGTTTTTAACTTTTAAAATATTTTGTGTGAATTAGTCAATCATTAATGTCTTTATTTGCAGTATTCTTCCTTGTTTCTGGCATATATTTGATACTTCTTTCAATCAACGCACTACCAAGCTAGTTCTATCCATTCGATCTCTTCAAACGCTTCCTTTACATAAAGAGTTTGGCATTCAATGGTAGGGTTCCATTGTCAATATCAGCTGCCAATAATTGTAATATGACAACCTTCCATCTCCATGATTGACATATGCATTAATGCACAATTATTCATTTGCCTTGGGAAACGCACAGCACAGTTACTCTTCAGAGTCACAAGTTTATGTGAGGCTTTTCAAAGTATATGAAATCTCCACACGTGTATAACGACTCTCCAAGAATGTTGGAAATGTTATCGGAGCATTGAATAATCTTTCAATTTATAATGTTCATAGCGGTGGACGTGATGTTATTAACATCATTCTTATTTGAAATATTATTCTAGTGAACTTTAAATTATTAATATCAATTTTAATAATTAGTGAGGGATTATCATTAATTGTTAATACATATTTTTACATGAAAATAATGATAAGGAAAAAAAATCAAATTATCAATATTAATTATTTTATGAACAAAAAAAGAAAAAATTATTGATAAGGAAAAAAGAGTATTTTTGGCTGTATCCTAAATATAGTAACTTATATAGATATAAAATCTAAGTTCGGATTTGTATTCAAAAAAGTTCTCTAGTCAATTTATAAGTTGATTATTTCTTAATAGTTGTGAATCAATTGTATTATACGTGGTATTTTCTTAATTTGCGTAAAATAATATTTGAGAACTTCTCTTATTTATCATATGAAGTTTTGATTTGATATTTTTTTTAATATTTTTGGTCCAATTAGAATTGATATATTTATGTCAATTTGAACTAAATAAATATTTAAGAATTTCTCTTGTTTATCATGTGGAGTAAATATTTGAGAGTTTTTCTCGTTTAGTTGATAACTTCTCATTTTCTCTTTTAAAAATTTATTGATAATTTTTTATTTGTTATCTTGTATAGTGGTAATCTTGGACATAATATAAAAAATTATATTAATAATTTTTTATTTTTTATTTTGAAAACTTGTTACTGCTAAGTCTACTTAAATTTCATATTGAGGTTGGTAGATTGGTAGTTACTTAAAATAAATCTTGTGAAAAATAATTACTTAGTATAGTTTTCTCACAAAATAAATATCATTAAAAGAATCCTAATTTTCTCAAAAAGAAATATATGGGTAAATTTCACTAACCTCCCTGAGGATTTTGATAAATAAAATCATCTCCCTATAGTTTTAAAAATAGCTCTAACCTCCCATGTCAAGATTCCCTCTTATTGAGTTAGTTTTCGTGCAAAAATAACAAGATTACCCTTTTATTAAGGGCTCACAACTTTTCTCGCAATACACCAATTAAATAAATAAAAATTCTCTCTCCCTGTTTTTAAACAAAAATTAATAACAAAATTTATTTTTTAAGTATATTTAGATTATGAGTACTTTAAAGCAAAATATTTAGATTAAATTTTTAATTATTTTTTATTGATAACAAAATTTTATTTTTTAAGTACATTTTCATTAACAAATAAAATATTTAGATCAATTCTTTTTTTAAAAAAATTACTTATTAATAAAAAAATATAAATAGAGTAAATTATAAATAGATGGTGTTTTGAGAGAACAAAAGTATATTTATTTATTTTTATGGGTGTATTTGAGAAAAAAAATTAAAAGTCCTAAATTAAATAAAAAAATTATTATTTTTACATAAAAATTAGATCTACGGAGGAATATTGGCATCAATTTTAAAAATAAAAAAGGTCAATACTATTTCTAAAACTACATAGAAAGTAAATGTGTTTATTAGAAATATCACAAGGGAGGTAAGTGAAAATCCTAGCTTGCTAACTACATGTACGGCTGGAATCATGTTTTGCAAATCTTTTATTGAAATGAAAGGAATTTCAATCAATGCAATCAAAGCAGAGTAGGAAACTGGCAATTTCAAAATTAAAACAATTTGAAATTGCCAGTTTATTTTTAATTTTGAAATTGCCAGTTTTGAAAATTATGATTGTGAGAAGAAAAAAAAAGTATTGCAAAACAAAAAACATAGTAATTTTTTACCTTTGGAAACTGCTGATTTCTTAGATCGTGTGAAAAATTAGTAAGAAAAATTAAAGTAAGTTGTTTTCACGCTCCAATTTTCTTCAATTTTTATTATTTTTTTTGGATTTATTAAAGTGAACTTACCCAAGTACCTAATTTTATT
>BRYE01000029.1:2615202-2617702 GCA_030159115.1 Actinidia arguta var. hypoleuca | reverse complement strand
CGATTAATCCGAATTCGTTAAATTAAACGGGGGGGGTGGGGTGGGGCTGGGGGACGGGTTAGGGAGGTTGATTTATAAATGGGGATGGAATTTTAAGTCCTAACCCGTCACGTTTTGGGGACGGGGTGGGGGATGATTTTCTTAATCGGAGTTGGGGGCGGGTTGGACAAACCCATCTTGAACTCGCCCTGTTGCTATCCTTAGCCAAGAAGGTGGTCAAACACAATCACAGTGATGTTAAACTCTGCTTCCAAACTTGTTTTCAATCATTTAATCAATATTTTCAAATTATCTATCAATAAAATTTACTTAATTTACGTATATTTTGGTGTTTTAGTTTTGTATGTAATAAAAAAAGCAAACAAAAAAGAAAAATCATAAAAAAATAAATAAAAGATAAAACCTTACATAAAATAAACAAAAAGGAAATAAGAAAAACAAAAGAAGAAACAAGATTAAAAAAAAAAAACTAAAACAAAAGAACAAAGAAGAAAAATTCAGGCCGATCCGTCCACAACTCGAGAATGGCCTGAGCTCGCGTCCGAAGTATGAAAACCCAAATTTCGGGCTGGACTGGCCCCTAGTAATTTTGGATCCCACCTCGACCTGGCCAACCCATTTGACAGCACTACAAAGGAGAGTGATTTTTGCAATTACACTATCTTTTTTTTATTAGGTGAAAATACGCAAATACCCTTCTATGTAGTTAAAATAGTTTAGAAGAAATAATTTTAAAAATAAAACTGCAAAAAAAAAATTGCATAATTTTATAGAACATAAAAACAAAAAATATAATTAAGAAGAAGAGAGCTTGAAAATCATCATACATCTTAAAATGTAATATGCAAACAAACATTGTCAATTTGATGACAAGGCATATGAGAGAGAGAGAGAGAGAGAGAGAGAGAGAGAGAGAGAGTTGTGTTGGGATGTGGCTATGGTGGAGTGATGAATTAAGGCACTTCCATTGTCAATCACGTGGGCAGGGCCGTCATGGTAGACCACTTCTACTTTTCTAGCCCCACCTGGTCAGAGATCAATCATGCAAGGGTAATTTCGTCATTACACCAACCTAGCAGACAGGGAATTTGAATGTAATTTATTTATCTTTCCAAATATGACCAACTCCAAAACCAACCATTATTAATTGCCTGATTTATTTGGACAGAAAATTAAGTCTACTTGGGGTTACTTAGCATCTCTGCAACAATGACATTTCCATTTTTATAAAACTACAACTACATTTATGTAATTTGGTTTCATCAATTATACATATATGTATATGTATATGTATATGTATATATACACTTTGAAACATAAATGTGGAAGGTCCAATAGTTTGAAATTTGGGGCTTCTCAAACTTGTTCCCATACCAACCCACCACATGTTGATCATCAATTATAGATAGTGCACATTTGCAGACAGATGGGTTTTGTTTTTTAAAGAATTTTTAGGTGACCATAAGGCATCAACTAGCATTATTATTCCACCAATTATAAATTATCAAACTTAGGGTCCATAGTCTTAGGGTCCTAAGTCCGAGTGAGACAGTAAAACGAATCAAGTTTGTCGAGTTTAGTTCGTATTTATCGAAATATTAAAAAATTGGTTAGAAATCGATTTGTTATTTACTAAGCTTGAAAATATCATAAAGCTCGTTAATTTTCAAATTTTGGCTCAATAAGATTTTATGAATCAATTTGCTGGAGTTGAACTCGTAATCATCTCAGTTAAAGGTGATTATGATTGACTCAGTTGAGTAGACTTTCAAAGTTGTGTTTTCAATTTTTTTTTGAAAAAAAATAGTACTAAGCATAAAAAATGTATAAAAAATTATAGATCCCTCACTATGTAAGTTCAATAAAAAATTACATTGTGTTATTTGTCCACATAGTGCGGCCTTAATCCAGATGCAATCGCAATTGAGTTTTGCGTTGTGGGTTTTTAAAGTTGGTGACGATAAATGCCGTTTGTTTTGTATATAGCTAGGACTATCCAAAAAAACTGGTGGAATAGTGAAATCAATCCGAACCGGTCTAATCCGATTGTTTAGGTTCGATTTCGTGATAGACTGGCTTGGTTCCAGTTAAGGAAATAGGCAAACCGTAGTCTACGGTTTGGTTGGGTCCCAATAGGGCTGCTCACGGGTCGGATCGGATCAGGTTTGGGGTCACCCGAAATCTGATCCGAACTAATCAGATTGAAAAAAATTGAATTCGAATCCGATCCAATGGATGGGCGGGTGGAGTCGGGTCGGGTGGAACTTGGTCGAATTAGGGGTCGGGTTGGGTGAAATTATAGATTTTAGTGTAATATTTTATCGGGTTGGGCAGTCGGATTGGGCGATTGAATGGCCTGATATCCAATCCGCATGTGGTCGGATTAGTCGACATACATCCGTTATTCATCCGAAGAATGAACGGATTTGCTCGGGTTCGGATCGGATCGATCGGATTGACGGATGGATCGAATATTTGCACAGCCCTAGGTCCCAAGCTG
>BRYE01000029.1:2575202-2577702 GCA_030159115.1 Actinidia arguta var. hypoleuca | reverse complement strand
TTGTTTTGGATTTTCTAAACTCTGTTTTGGTAGATTACTTATTGATTTAGGAATTTGGTTTGGCAAGAAATTATTTTGGGTATCACTATGCTTTTGGAATGATTATTTGGCTAAAAATTTGGAAAAACTCTTTCTTATTCGGTGGACTTCTGTGGAGTTCCGCCGGGAGCCCCCTTGTGAGAACTTAGTAACATTCGGATTTTTGCAAAAAAATCTTATTTTATTTGGTGCCCCCATGGGAGAACTTTGATTGAATTTTTGATCGTTTGTAAACCTTTGGATTTTTTGTGGAACTTTGGGTTCATTGGTAAAACTTCGTTCTTTGTATTTTGGGTTTTGTGAGACTTTTGAGCGATGATTTTTTTAGAAAATTCTCATTTGTAACTCTTTGGAACATTTATTTGATTCATTAATAGAAGTTTTTGCTCGTTTGACTACCCGTGAACTTACGCATATTGCCGAAGCACATAAAATTTAGCCTTTTTTGTTTTCATTTTGGTATTCTCTTTTTTGTTTGATTATTTTCACACTAAAAAATTATTTGGTACTCTTTCTCCATATTCGTAGCCAATGTTGAGTTGTAGTTCATGTTGTGCAGAAGCTTTCCAAAAATACGAAACAAACACAGTTAATATTGCCTTGAAGTTGTGCGAATTTGCAAAACTTTTCTCTGTATGAAAAGACTTAAAAGAAAAGTCTAATAAAATAGTCTGCCCCTTTGAACGTAGAAATTGACTGCATTACAAAAGCGTGCCTTTTTCGCAATTGCTTGATTAATTAAGCAGGGACTTTTATAAATTCTCTAGAAAGACATTATTAATAATGGCTAGATAAGTCAAGGAAAATTATAATCCAATTGGGCCCAAATAATAAACGAGAGGAGATCCAATACATTTTGGGGCCTCCTATAAAAGACCCTCTATAAAAGATCAAGAAATCGAGGTAAAAGATATGACCATTTTCTCTACCAAAAATACCCTAATTCTACATTATTCTCAATTTAAATATTGGAGGATTTTTAGTCGGCACCACACTTTTCTACCATGGACTCGCGATCTTTTTCTTCTCTGGCACGTTCATGAATCGAGTCGAAACCATACCAAATTTGAACATAGACATGGACGCATCTAGATCTCTCCAATGCATTTGCAAACGCGTCACTTTAATTTGTTTGTTGAAAATATTGAATAAAAGTGGGTATGTGGGTAAATTTACCCTAATAAAAAAAAATAATTAAAGAAAAAGAGTGTAATAATCACTAATCTTTTTTAAACCCAAAAAACTAATTCATTTAGCGCCTAAAAAAACCTTGATAATTTTAAATTATTAAACTAGCCATTAATTGAAAACACCGAAAGCAATCGATTTCCAAGAGCAGCAGTGCTCAATCTCAGGAACTTTTAGAGATAGGGGTGGGTGCTGCACTGTATTTGGGAATTGGGACCAATCCAAATCGTTGACTTCATATTCCTCGCTAAAAAATGATCTATGCAAAATAATTATATTGATCAAGCATTGATAATTATATGATTGGATCATTTTTGTAAAGAAAAAAAATGAACGGTAACTATATTTTTTAGACTAGATCAAGAACTGATCGGTTTACTACCAATGTTCGATTAAGCTGATTGTTTGCAGGTGTAACTTTTTGATGAATATTATAAATTAAATGATTTAAATCACATTAGTAGCTCTTTAATGGGTCTCATAGCTGCTCACATGAGCTCCGACCCCAATCTCAACAAGTTAACATTTAAACGGTGTTTATATCAGACCCGTTATATGAAAGTGAGATAGAATATTATTTTTTTTTTATTTGGGATGGTTAAATAATCATATGTAATTTTTTAGTGATAAATTAATGCTCTATCCGTCCTATATTGCTAGTTCATTTTGGGCATTCGTGTTCTTTAATTGAATCAATAAATAATATATTTTTATGAATAATTTTTTGAGAATTTTTACATCAATCAAATGATCTTAATTTGTTATTTTATACAAAGTTTTTAAAATCATAAAAAATAATATAAATTAAAAATTATTGATAATTTTTTAAGATGTCTAGATTAGTAAAAGTGGTCCAGTAATATGGAACTGAGGGAGTCAATAATCACTAATGACTGCTATATTTATTTTAAAAAATTAGGCTAAACCAAATCCTAAAAAATCAGGCTAAAATATTATCGACCCATAAAAAAAATAGGGCAAACGGGTAAAAAAAAGAATAATTATAACATAGTCCAATTTTGAGGACTCGTATAGTTAAACTCTTGAGCATTTTGTTTTTACTAGAAAAGTCATTATTTATTTATTTATTTATTTTTTGGTGCTTTGGGCTCGAGCTATTTTATACCAACTTGTATACCAAGAAAGAAGACACTAGACTTGATTGCCCAAAAGTTCTAAAAGCCTATAACATACCGAAAATACCCTTTGATTGAGCAATTCAGGTTAATTAATGTAATCGATTGTATTAATAACTTCTTAATTTGGACTCTTT
>BRYE01000029.1:2557702-2560202 GCA_030159115.1 Actinidia arguta var. hypoleuca | reverse complement strand
GTTTCTTTGCAATCACGGCTCACAACTGCCACACAAATGGTAAAATCTCTCCCCACGACACTCTTCTCCTTTCTTTCTCTACTTCTATTTTTCATTCTTTTTCTTAATGCCAGTAATTGCCCCTTAAAAGACCTCACGTGTTCATCATGCATAAATTACATGAACATAATTTGTAAAATTATTAAAAGGCAGAAGAGGCACATTGAAATCGGGCCTAAATTCGGAACGTGACATGCTACAATTGAAAGGTGGGGGGAATTATGTGAATTTGTGTGAAAAATTGGAGAAATAAAAGTGTAATTCACCAACCAGTATAATATAATACATTATTGTTTCTCACTCATTCATTGTGTTGGTACAAAGCCATTATGTGGGGGGAGGTAAAAGACATTCCAAAACCACTGTTTTTAACTTTTCTCTTGTTGCTTTCTACCATTTTGCATCTTTCACCTCACAACTATATTTTCTTTTGAAATATGCTATTTTATTTGTAAATTTCTCGAAATCTGAGATTCGTGGAGTAGATTTAAAGTTGATATGAAGCGGGTCATACCAAAGATGAACGTGATTCATAATACTATTCTGAGTACTCTTCTTAGTAATTTACTTTTACTGATGAAATTATCAGTTAGGTTGTGTTTGGAATATGAATTTCAATAAATAATTTTCAAGAGAAATAAAAATGATAGAAAAGCACAATAATATAATTTAGCTTTTCACTTTATCGTCACCTGCCTATTTTTTGGCCAACAAGTTTTAATTGAACGTGTTCCAGTTTTTATTCTTTATCATGCAATGTTACATGAAAGCTCTTTTTAACACTTTTATCAATTGCTAAAATTGACCTCCTTAAAACTATACATTTTCTTCTTCTTTTGGGGAGGTTAATTTAGGCATTTACTCATAAGTTGTCTTGTCAAGCCCAACCCATCTTGGGAGATGTGAGACATTTTAACACATTTCTTGGACCACAACAGCCTGACACTCGGCACGTTTATCAACTGACCCAACTTTTAACGACAGACTCAACTTTACTCTGATAGCACTTGTCAGCTTCAACCCATCTTTCTTCTTAAAACCCAGGTATTAAGGAGAAAAAAACATGAGTTTTATACATAGTATAGAAGGATCGTAATTGGGCGATGTGAGACATTTCAACAAGTTATATAATAAGAATGAAAAGTAGAGTACATTTAATAAAATAAAAAAGTGTAAAATCGCTACTCTTAATTTTAAAATAGGAGTAAAATTATGTCTGCTCACATACTAGGTTAGTTAACATTACACTCTTTTGAAAAAATGTCTCTCACTCTTAACACAATTGCACCCAACGTAGAGAGTACTATGAGGCCCATTTGTTTTGGGTCGTTTTTAGGCCCATTGATCGATATGGTTTTTGTATGATATGATCTAGGGGGCCTAACCTATCAGCCCAGTCCATACCCTCTGACCAGCAATCTCTAGGCCCAGCACTAGTCACCTTGCCCAAAGCCCAGCTGCTCTATCCGTCATGCGCCAAAAGTTTGGCTCCGTTCAGTTGTCGGTAATTTTTGTATGGGAAAATTGTTATCAGGAAAAAAAGAATTGAATTGAAGTAAAGAGAAAATAAACTTATTTTTCTGTATGTGTTTATTTGATAATGAAATTTTGATGAGAAAACCAGAATTTAATTGTTCACTTATCTGAAAAATAAAAGTTTTGAATTTTTTTTACGTGAAAATACACATTATCTTTATATAACATTATAAATATATTTACCTATATATTTGATTTCTGTAAAAATAAATGTATTTAACTTTATATTTATAAACAAAATTATTCATAAAAAAATACATTAAATTTATATGTGCATGTTTATTTTATATATTTATATATATGTAAATATTAATATATAAAAAACAAAAATATACAAAAAATTATATTTTATTTTCTTGAGCGAGCGAGCGAGCGAGAAATCATTTTTTTTGGCTTTGAGTCAACCAACGATAACCACCTAAGGTCAACATGATTAATCTATTAAAAAAAGTCTTAATCAAAAAACTCCATTTTGATCACTTCCAAAAATACCCCTCCACTGTATATACGAAAATAAAAATGAAAGATAAAGGAGAAGATGAAGTTGGTGTTTTGAATTGGGCAAAGCTTCCCAACTTCATTTATGGGTAAGGACAACCGTTCACTACTACCCCATAATCTGAATCGTTCATGTTATAGGACCCATTGAAGACATGATTTATGAAAAAAAATCAACTTAATTAGATGTTGATTACAGTATGATTTGATAACATTTAGATTTTCTCAAAATCAGACTTGAAATCATTTTATTTTAAAACAAATTTGAATGGATTTTGCATCTTCTAATATCTAATCAATCTGTTTTTATGGCACTGAAGATGTTCTTAATAAATATTATAAATTGAACGGTTTGGATTATGAAGATGAAGCTGCACTAAAGCCATCCAAAAATCACTAATGTTGTGACTTAGAAATTAGAATGTAC
>BRYE01000029.1:2537702-2540202 GCA_030159115.1 Actinidia arguta var. hypoleuca | reverse complement strand
CCGAATGGAGAGAGAAAGCGCCGCCAAACCTCAACCGCCCAAGAAGCTCTTCGATCGCCGACGAAGCTTTCGAGGTTCGCACAAATCATCTTCGATTTTCATTTTCTGTTCATTGTCATTGAAAGAAATCTTCATGAGAACTTTTTTTAGGAGGTTTGTCTAAACCTTACGGTAATGTGGTGGATTGCGAGTTCGATTCGGACTCATTAAAATCGTTGGAGGAATCGAAAACTATAAAAAAAATACTAAAAAAATCATTAAAACAAAAAAATTCGAAAACGAAATCGTTTATTTTATCTTTTAAATAAAACAACTCAGACCAAACTTGATTTTGATTTTGTCCTTTTCTATCCTCCGTTCCTGATGAAAATACCCATTTTCCTGCAGATATTCAAAGTGTGATCTCGAAGATGAACCCGGAGATCCTGAAGTCGGTGATAACAACTGGCTCTGTTAAAAATGGAAACTTATTGGCGTCCAAGCCCAAAAACGACGATCCGTTTCTCTCTCCTGCCTTGCCTCTTCTCTCTGCTCCTGCTTTTGGGTACTGAAACATTTCCAAATATTTTATCTCTTCTTTTTTTTTTTTTTTTTTTATGAAATAATGACCTCTCATGAGGTTTGCTTTTAATACACAAAAAAACTCTTGATATTTGAAAAACTTGTAACAGATTTTTTTTAAAATACACTGACCATCCCGAGGTTTTGTGTTAATACACACCTAAATTACACTGATCACCCAAGGGGTGCTTTGTGTATTAATTTGAAACCTCAAGAGTGATCAGTGTAATTTTTCAAACATCAGGGCTATCTGTATTAAATGCAAACTTTAGAGGAGGTTATTATAATTTCTCAAATATCAGGGGTACTTTGTGTATTAACATAAAATCTCAGGGGTGATCAGTGTAATTCACCTTTTTTTCCCTTCATTTCTTCATCTTAATTCACAAATTAAAAATATTTTGTGATTTTTTCAGGAGCAGTTTTTCTGGAACCTCTCCTCTGACGATTTTCTACAATGGGACTATCTCTGTTTTCGATGTTTCTCGGAACAAGGTTCGTCAATAATTTCAAATTTCTTTGTTTTTATTTTTTTTTATTTAATTTATATATTTATTGATCGAAGCTATTACAAATTGTTCAGGCAGAGAATATATTGAAACTTGCTGAGGAAAATGTTTCCAAAACCGTTGCTTCGGATCTACCTCATACCCGTACAAAGTCGCTGCAGAGGTTTATGCAGAAGCGCAAAGAGAGGTAAGGATGATTTGTTTGTGTTCTTTAAATTCATTGGTTGATTTGAACACATAAAAAGTGAGGGAAAATTACAAAAAGAATTCTAGGGTTTGATATTGGGAGCAAATTAAATTTAAGTTTTCAAATTTAACAAATTAAACTTTAAAATTCTTAAGCCGTCACGAATTTGAATCATTCACCAACCTCCATTTATTTAATTTCGACGGTGCTATGTTTGTACCAAAAAAATTAAAAAAATGACGTTTTACGAACTCGGAACCTTTAAAAGTCCTAATCGATACAATAGATCTAGTATTTAAGCAAAAATTGAAGAGATTGACAAAAGTTTGGTGAAACAGAGATCTCATTTGGAGCAGAAATTGGGTGAAATAGAACTTTTAGAGGGATCTTAGTCTGTTGGATGTCTTTTGTCCAATTGTTTTGTTGGTAATCACTTAATGCCAACGAATTATTAGTATACCGAGTTATCAAGAAATAAATAAATGAAAGCCATGGATTTGTTAGAATTGTGATAAGTTAAAAAAATATGGGATTTAATTATTAAAATTAAAAGATCATAATTTAATTTGTTATCAAGCTCAAATGTTAGTTTGTTTGTTTTTTTCAAAGATGTTATGAACACTACATTTAATTGAAATGAAACCAATTGAGTGAAATTTAAATTTAGAGGGTGTTCGTTAAATGATTGAATTATTATTAAGGAAAGTGGGTATATTTCATGCGAATTAGGGGAAGGATTAGATAAAAAAAAAATTAAAACTAGGGCAGCTAAAAAATTAAAAAAATAATTACTCCAAACAGAATCTTATCCAAATTGTTTTGCATAGTTTCTTTATTTTGGCAACAATCAATGTTTGATGCGTTTTTCTTTCTCTTTTATTTATGAATTTTTCATTTAAAGCCGGAACAAAAGAATATACTAAAAGAACGAGATTTTGAATATTTTGCAGGATAACTATGGCATCGCCTTATGGTAATTGCCCGACGGACTACACGGGCCAGAAGAATTCGAATTGGAAAAAGATGAAGAAAGAAAGTGATATGTGAGGAAGATTGAACTCTACATCGTTTTATAATCAGTCTTTTCTGAAGGCTGACTTTGACCTTGTTGCGCGTTTTATTTGTGGGTTAAAAAAAAAGGGGTGAATTTCACCATTGGTGTCTGTAGTTTGTTGACAAAAAAGTTATTTTGGTTTCTATAGTTTCAATTTGATCAATTAGGTATGCTGGTCACTTTTTGGTG
>BRYE01000029.1:2525202-2527702 GCA_030159115.1 Actinidia arguta var. hypoleuca | reverse complement strand
TCTCCCCCCCCTCCCCGCCTCCCCCTTCTCGAACGGGCCAAACCCTTTCCCCTCTCCCCAGTCGGTCCCTACCTTTTTTTTCTTCATTTTATTAGTTTTTTTTTTTTATTATTATTTTTATCAATCTATTATTATTATTATTATTATTATTATTATTATTATTATTAAATTTATTTCTTTTCTTTATCAAATTTTTTTTGGATAAATAATTTTTTTATATGTTTCTAATCCTTCGTTAATTTTGTATAAAATAGTTTTTTGATAATATGGATCAAAATTCTTAAATTATTTTTACTTTCAACTTTTGAATTTTTATCATAATTTTTTTTTATATAAAAATTCAGAAGTTAATTTTGTATAAAATACTTTTTTTATAATATGGATCAAATTCTTAAATTGTTTTTACTTTCAACTTTTGAATTTTTATCATAATTTTTTTTATATACAAATTCAGAAGTGAAAGTAAAAAGAAAAAAATAGAATCAAGGGGTATTAAAAGAAAAAAAAAAAAAGAATAAAGGTTTGAATGGTTATATAAAAAAATTATGATAAAATTTTATAATTTTTTTTTATTCTCATCTTATGTTTTTTATGAAAGATAAAAAATATGGATGTTAAAAATAATTTTGAGATAAAAAATTTTGGATGTGGGAGTAAAAGAAATTATAAAATTTCATCATAAAAAATTTTTAGATAGGAATTCAGAAGTTGAAAGTAAAAAAAATTAAAATTTTTTTTTTAATAAATAATCAAGAAATGGTATTAAAAAATATTTTAATGAGTGAGAGAAAAAGAGAGAGAAAGAAGAGATAAAGAGGTGAGAGACAGGGGCAAATTTACCTAAGAATGACGAAAACCTGTCTCATCTCCACACACACCGTGTCAGGGGTTGAAAAAAACGTTTTTTTGATAGTAATAATTTAGGTGTGGAAAAATTCAATGAAAACATACAACATCACCCTTTCAAATAGATATAGACATTTCCAAAACGTGGATTTGGTGGCCTAAGTACCCAAGTCATGATGCATGTTTGACCTAACTAAGATGTGGCCTAAGTACACATCTTTAGCTCATTTTGAGCTAAATAAGAACTTTAATATTATAAAAAATTATGTTGATCAAATATAGATTTATAACTAAT
Organism: Actinidia arguta var. hypoleuca; assembly: GCA_030159115.1. Lineage (NCBI taxonomy): Eukaryota > Viridiplantae > Streptophyta > Magnoliopsida > Ericales > Actinidiaceae > Actinidia > Actinidia arguta. The sequence continues at coordinate 2,526,561 of BRYE01000029.1, read as the reverse complement.
TAATATTATTTTATATCAAGATTAAATTAATGTAATATTAGGTGACATACTCATTTATTAAATTATAAATATTACTAAACGGATATTTGTAGAGCAAATTAAATCAAGTTCTTGTTGAGTTTTGGCAACCAATAATGTTTATAGAGCAAATTCAATCACGTTCCCGTTGAGTTTTGGCTTCACCTTACTTGTCAAGGGCCCACTACACAGTGCCCAGACCTCAATTTGGCAGACAGCTCCCACCCATCCGAACAACCCAAAGACTTGCTGGTTAATTCACATTTTTTTACTGTTGTTAATATATTTTTTTATATAATTTAATGCATTTATACGTATATTTATATACTTTTTTATGTTGATTAATATATTCTTTTGTTCATTAAACACTGCTGATTAGTATTTTTTATTTCAAATTAGGTATGAGGTTAAAATAGAAAGATTCAATGCCACAGATTTTCTTTTGTTTTTCTAAAATCTAATAAATCACATCATTTTTATTAGTGATTGGTCAAAAATAATGAAGTCAACTATTTTAGCTAATTATAAATGAGTGTAATTTTGAGTGAGAGTTTTTAAGCCTATTGTATACAAAATATGAGTTTGGAACCCATGGTTGGTTTATTTTCATGATCCAAATTATTAATTTGGTAGAACTTGTTAAACAAGAAGATTAATCAGATACTAATAGTCACATAAAAAGTTAAAGGATCTAATAATTTCGGTTGGATCCTCTAATTTTTTCATATCTATTTTTTTTTTCGTCGCCAAATCCTCCATCCAAATGCATCATAATAATGTCTTGTGCTGTCATACGACAGGATTTTGTGGATATAAAGAGTTATAACCATCAACTAGCTCAAAGTGAGTAATTTTTTTCAAATTAACCTACAAAAACTATAATACTTGGCAAAGTTTGGCCTATTGTTGTTGTTTTTTAAGCTATTTTGGTTTTTAATTTTTTAATTTGTTTTAGTGATTTTTTTTAACATTTGATTAAGATTTTATACTTTTTCTATTTCTCCTAACAAGAGAAATCTTAAAATGTAAAAATATTATGTTCAAATTTGGAAAATCCCCACTAAATACAAAACAATAGCGAATTTATTGAATATATATATATATATATATATATATATATATATATATATATATATATTTTGTCTTAAGTGAACTTATACTCAAATACTCAAATTAGATAAATATTTTTTTCTATAAAAAAAAATTAGATTAAGATTTTTAGATTTTAAAACTACTCTCGTCGTGATGAGAAACTAAAAAAATGTAAATTTTTGATAAAATAGCTATAAAAGTACAGTAAATACGAAAATACTAAAAAAAACAAATGCAACAAAAAAATCT
>BRYE01000029.1:2517702-2520202 GCA_030159115.1 Actinidia arguta var. hypoleuca | reverse complement strand
TATATTGAAAAACATCAATAATTCAATTACTTCCTATGCCCCATATTGCTGGTCTATATTCATTATTCTGGATATCTTAAAAAATCGTTTATAATTTTAAAATTAAATTATTTTTGATGATTTTAAAATTTTTCTAGAAAAGAACTAATTGAGATATTTTAATTGATAAAAAAAATTAATAATTATTTATAAAAATATATTATTTGTTGATTCAATTAAAGAGCATGAATGCCCAATATGAAGTAGTAACATGGGACAAAGAAAGTAATATCTAAAATAGTTTTAATAGATTTTGTTAAGAAAATATTATTCTTTCAATTTTATAGTCCTCTAATAAAAAAGAATTAAAAAAGTGAAAAGTCTTATTTAAATATAATTCACTAAAAATTTTATCTCAGACCAAACCAAATGATAGTAAGGTATCTGTTTTTCTCACCCCCTAGACGGTCACATGACAACACCTCCCCTGATGCAAGATAAGATATGATTAATTTAGAGAGTTTTGATTAGTTTAGAGAGCTTATCTTGTAAGGCCTATATAAAGAGAAAGAGGCCATCAATTTTGAAATTAATGAATAATAGTGAGTTTTCTTTATTTTTCTTGAGTTCTTGAAGAAACTAATCTGAACTTATCAAGGAATTCCTTGTGGCGTTCAAAGCTGACTTATCAAACGGATCATCCATCCCCGTTTGTGGCGTCTTCACCATACCAAGGTTCTTGCTTTGCTAAGCAACGGGTCGCGGTTTTCATCAAACTTGATAGACCTTGTGGGTTTGTTTTCCAGATTTGGTGACGGGTTTATTATTATTATTATTATTATTATTATTATTATTATTATTAATAATAATAATAATAATAATAATAATAATTTTTTATTTACAGCCGGAACAAAAGAAAATACTAAAAGCACGAGGTTTTGAATAGTTTGCAGGGTAATTATGGCGTCACCTTATGGTAATTGCCCGACAGACTTTTTCGGGCCAGAAGAATTCAAATTGGAAAAAGATGAAGAAAGAAAGTGATATGTGAAGAAGATTGAACTCTTCATCGTTTTATAATCAGTCTTTATTGAAGGCTAACTTTGATCTTAGTACTTCATACCACAATAGTAGCTGCACGTTTAATATGTGGGTTGAAAAAAAAGGGTGAATTTCACCATTGGTCTATGTAGTTTGACAAAAAAATTATTTTGATCTTTCTAGTTTCAATTTGATCAATCAGGTACTTGTTGCTTCACTCCAGTTCAATACCTTTTAATAATTTGGATGGAAAGCATGAATGTATGCCGATAATTTAGAAATGCTTTCGACCACATCTGCTGGGAATAGCGATAGAGCCATGCTTTATGTCTTAAATGGGTGTAGAAATCTTCAAAAATCTGCAATCCGGGCTTGTTGCTTTGGTGATAATGCACTTCCAGCTAATGTGGAACGATATGAACCACTATGATTCCTTTGGATGCAATCGTGTGAAGTTACTACTCTCGTGATGAGAAACTAAAAAAATATAAATTTTTGATCAAATAGTAATAAAAGTTTACTAAATACGAAAATATTTAAAAAAAAAAAAATGCAACTAAAAAATATCTAAAAAAAAGGTTAGTCCAAAGGCGTCAATTTTTAATTTTTTTCAACAAATTTTTTTACTAATCAAAGCAAAATAAATTTTGTTCTTCTAAGCCTACTTGTTTGGATTAAACTAATCACATGAAAGTTTTTAATCATTCTTTTAAAAAATCTAAGCTTAATTGAGTGTTTGGGATTGGTGGGAGTTATTAGAATAAAAATGTTGGATAAACTCACAAATCTTACTAACTCTTCTTACGAAGTGATCACTTGAATGTTTAATGATTTAAATCGTTAATATTGTAAATTTCGTCAAGAATTTTAATGCTATAAAAAATTATATTGATCAAATATAAATTTATAATTAATTAATATCAATTTATATCAAAATTAAATTAATATAATATTATGTGACATATTCATTTATTAAATTATAAATATTACTGAACAAATATTAAACTTCACGTTTTGTCAACCAATAATATTAATAGAGCAAATTCAATCACATTCTTGTTGTGTTTTGGTTTCACCTTACTTGCTATGGGCCCACTGCACAGTGCCCAGCACTCAATTTGGCAGACAGCTCCCACCAATCCCAACAACCCAAAGACTTGCTGGTTAATTCAAATTTTTTTTACTGTTGTTAATATATTTCTATATAATTTATACATATATTTATATACTTTTTTATGTTGATTAATATATTCTTTTGTTCATTATACACCGCTAATTAGTATTTTTTTTATTTCAAATTAGGTATGAGGTTAAAATCGAAAGATTCAATTCCATAGATTTTCTTTTGTTTTTCTAAAATCTAATAAATCACATCATTTTTATTAGTGATTTGTCAAAATAATGAAGTCAACTATTTTAGCTAATTATAAAATGAGGGTAATTTTGAGAGAGAGTTTTTTAAGCCTATGGTATACAAAAT
>BRYE01000029.1:2505202-2512702 GCA_030159115.1 Actinidia arguta var. hypoleuca | reverse complement strand
TTTGTACAATTCTAAGATTTGATCTTAAAAATTACCATCAATCATTCATAAACATCATTAAAGTCGTTTTGGAAGAGAAAAAAAATTAATTCATAAAAAGGGTCGAAAGAGGACTTATTCTTTAAATCGAGCCTAAAGATTTATCCTTACATGAGTATGAAAGACTTAATCTTTAGTGCAAAATAAGCAAATAAAAATAAAAGAATTTAACATGAAATTAAATAAAAATAAATTTAATTCAGCTATTTAGACAGAATAATATAAAATATAAATATAAAAATACTTAAAATAAAGAAAACTTACAAATTTTAATTGAAAAAGTAGATTTCAGAAGTTACAGAATTAAAACTATAACTATTCTAAGCTAATATAATCTACAACTAAACTTAAAAAATTGAAAGTGTTTGAATTAAAACTAAATAAAACTAAAACTAAAAGAGTTAAAAAAGAAAAAACATTAAAACTAAGACTAGCTTAAAAACTTGAGAGAGCCTTAGGGAACCCAAATTGTTGATTTTCTTGGCCAATTAAGGCTGCCCAAGTAGCCTTCACCATGACATGAATTAGGGTTTTGTCAGAAGCTTTATATCTTGGTTCCACTCTCAGCATCTCTTGTAATTTTGGGCACTGATCACTGTCTACCGGTTGGGCAAATGCTGGACGGGTCTGGCATAAGGCAATTTGACTGATTTTTTTTTAATTACTCTTTTACCTACAAAATTTTTTTATACCTCTTGCGCAAAATAATAGTTAAATATAATAAATAATATGCGCAATGATATTAAAATGTGAGGAAATGACATAGATAAATTACAATATACATGTCAATCAAGGTACTTCTTGTTTCACACAGGTTCAATACTTTTAATAATTTGGATGGAAAGCACGAATATATGCGGATAATTTAGAAATGCTTTCGACCACATCTGCTGGGAATAGCAATAGAACCATGCTTTATGTCTTAAATGGGTGTAGCAATCTTCAAAAATCCGAGATCCGGGCTTGTTGCTTTGGTGATAATGCACTTCTAGCTAATGTGGAACAATATGAAACGTTGCGATTCCTTTGGATGCAATCGTGTGAAGTTACTTTGGGAGGTTGCAAGTTTCTCGCAAACAAGATGCCTTTATTGAACGTAAAGATAATAAATGGACGGGATAAAAATCAAGCAGGAGATTATCCTGACGATAGTCTGAAGGCTGAATCGTTGTACGTTTATCGGACCACGGTTGGACCACGGCCTACTGCGCCCATCTTCGTGTGGACTTTGGAAATATGGCCTCGTCATTCACAGTAGGTAACTAGGTTATTTTTGGTTTTTTCGTCTACACAATTCTAGATTTCCAAATTATTATTCATATATGGTTGTTTGTTTCAATAAATCCGAGTGCATGGATTTCTAGTTTGTAAAACTAGAATTCAAACTGACGAGTGTTTTGTTAAAATAATTTGTCGTAGAATTTGAACATTATCAGCTAGCTCCTGCTCAACATGTTGAATTTCATTGCCTTGTGTGTGTTTTTAATAAGAGTAAATTGCTTTCCAGAAGTTATTATGTACTTATAAATACTTTTTTTTTCTTTCAATTCTATGTTATTTGTTAGCCAGTGATGAAATTGTGCAAATGTTTCGATTTGTGATATCGTTGTGAGGCTGGGTTGGGATCAAAAAATTTTATTGAAGAAAAAAGAATGAAAATGGAAAAGTTAAATGATTTAATGATCTTGGCTGGATCTTCTAAGTATTTTATTTCTATTTTGTTTTTTGTCGCTAAATCTTCCATCCAAATACAACTGAATAATGTCATGTGCTGTCATACGACGGAATTTTGCAGATATAAAGAATTATTAGTTATTGACTAGCTCAAGGTGGGTAAAATTTTTGAAATTAACCTATAAAAACTATAACACTTGACCAAGTTTGGCCTACTTTTATTTTTTATTTTTTTAGTGATTTTTATTTTTTTGTGCTTGATTAAGATTTTGTACTTTTTTAATTCCTCCCAAGAGGAATTTAAAAATATAAAAAGATTTTGTTCAAATTTGAAAAAAACACTAAATACAAAAAAAACTAATTTCTTGAGTAAAAATATTTATTTATTGTCACTCAAATACTCATATTAGTTTAATTTTTTTTCCTATAAAAAAATTTAAATGAAGTTTTTTAGATTTTCAAACTATTCTTGTGAGGAGAAACAAAAAAAGTTTAAAATTTTAATCAAACGCTATAAAAGTTCCTTAAATACGAAAACACTCACAAAACCAAATGCAACTAAAAAATCTCTAAAAAAAAAAGGGTTAGTCCAAATACGTCAATTTATAATTTTTTTTCAACAAAAATTTTTGATAATATTTTTTACTATTTCTCCCTTCTTTGATAACTCCTTAGTAGCCTCTATCTCCAAAAACTTGTATCAAAAGATCTCTAATCCCACCATTCGTCATTGACTTGTAGACGGATGGCATTCGACCTTTCAAAGGATCCAAATTAGGCATTTTAAAATTTTGATGTCCTTTGACCCGCAAACAAAAGCTGGCTGCTATTGAAAATTTCACATGGACCCCCTAAACATTTTTTAGTGACCATTTATTAACTACTAATCAAAGCAAAATAAATTTTGTTCTTCTAAGCCTACTTGTTTGGATTAAACTAATCACATGAAAGTTTTTAATCATTCTTTTAAACAATCTAAGCTTAATTTAGTGTTGGGGATTGGTGGGAGTTATCAGAACGAAAATGCTGTATAAACTCACAAATCTTACTAACTTTTTTTACCAAGTGATGCGGCATAAAATATGATATATAACTCACTTCAATGTTTGATGATTTAAACTGTTAATATTGTAAACTTCATCAAGAACTTTAATACTATAAAAAATCATGTTGATCGAATGTAAATTTATAACCAATTAATATCAATTTATATTTACATAAATTAATATAATCTTACGTGACACACTCGTTTATTAAATTATAAATATTACTGAACAAATACTAAACTGTCCTCGATTAGAATAATTTTTTAAGGACTAAAGAATTTACAATATGTACATATGTGAAATGATTGAACTACACCAACACAATTTATTATTGGACTGCAAAGAAACCATCTCCGTTAAGAAACAGTGGTAGCAATAGCATACTTTTCGGCAACCAATAATGTTTATAGAGCAAATTCAATCACGTTCTTGTTGAGTTTTGGCTTCACCTTACTTGCCGTGGGCCCATTGCACAAAGACAGCACTCAATTTGGAAGACAGCTCCCACCCATACAAACAACCCAAAGTCTTGCTGGTTAATTCACATTTTTGTACTGTTGTTAATATATTTTTTATATAATTTAATGCATTTATATATATATATATATATGTGTGTATGTATACGTTGATTAAATATTTTTTTGCCCATTAAACACCGCTGATTAGTATTTTCTATTTAAAATTAGGTATGAGGTTAAAATCGAAAGATTCAATTCCATAGATTTTCTTTTGTTTTTCTAAAATCTAATGAATCACATCATTTTTATTTGAGATTGGTCAAAATAATGAAATCAATTATTTTAGCTAATTATAAATGAGGGTAGTTTTGAGTGAGAGTTTTTTAAGCCTATGATATACAAAATATGAGTTTGGAACCCATTGCTGATTTATTTTCATGATCCAAATTATTAATTTGGTAGAACTAAAAAAAATAAGATTAATCGAATATCATTAGCCACATAAATTCAAAACGTATGTTTTGAAACAAATGAACAAAATATGACTCTCACAATAGACTATATGTAAAATCTCAAATATTTGAAAATATAAAATTAAGTAAATTAGATAAATAAATTACACAATAAATAAAAAATAAGTAAAATGCATGTTATTTATGTGCAATTAACGTATGTTATGTTGTAAGTATTAAGTATAATTTTAAAAAAAAATTACGAAAATATTAATTTTATCTAAAAATTATTTTTTGTTAAAGTATAGCAAAAAAATAAACACTTATTAAACATATATGACTGAACCATATAGATCACTAGAAACGCATAATATTGTGACTCACCCCAGCAAAAAAATAAACACGTATTAAACATATATAACTGAACCATATAGATCACTAGAAACACATGATATTGTGACTCACCCCAGAGTCATTACGTAAGTTATCCACCCAAGTTCCTAAAGTCAAATCTCATCCAGCCACTTTCTCTTATGCCTATCCAAACAAAAATGTTGGGAATAGACATTTCGTAGAGAGAGAAAAAAGAAGAAGAAAAAGAGAGAAAGAAGACAAGAGAAAAGGCAGAAAGAAGAAGAGAGAAAATAGAAAAGAAAAAAAGAAAGGAAAAAGAAAAAATCTTAGCAAATCACAAATGATTTTCACTCGGTAATCTCACTCTTCTCTCCTATTATTTTTGTATTTACTTAGTTTAGAGAAGGGTCTAAATACGCTAGGATTGACTGATATAATATATCCTAGTTAAAGTTAAAGAATACGTTAAAAATACAACACGAAAACACTATTTTAGAATCAAGTGTCAAAACAAAATTATGCCATGTTTTTATTTCAAAACTACTGTTTGTATTTTGACCATAACTTCTTTATACGAAATTTTTTTGAGTTGTTTCAAGTGTCGTATAATAGGTTATTAAAATAATATTTTTTCAATTTCTATGTTAAATGGCCCAAAATAGGCTTGAAAGTTCAACCATAAGAAACTAAGTTATCGGTTTTTTCCATTTGTACCGTTTGAATTTTTTTTTTAATGGGTTGAACATATATGTTTTAAGCTACTGATCATGGCCGACCAGTTAAATATTTTTTCTCAACCGATTAAACTTTCTTATTTTAAAGCTACTGATCATGCCCGATCGTTTGAATATTTTTTCTCTAACCGGTTGAACTTTTCCTGAATCGGTATAAGGTTACTCTATTATACTACTGCATTTTTCAAATCGATTGAGCCTTACACCAAGTCATATTTTTGAACACCAACGCCTACACGGTTAGCCTAGTCCTCGATCGATAAACATAATTAAATTGTAAATACTTAACCAAAGTTTTAAACTCTAATCAGTTCAATAAAATAATATATATACACACACACACTAGCCTAAAGATGACGACGAGCGAGAGTAGCGCAACACATACGCAAATAAGTAAGTAACCTTAATCTCTAAAGTAGAGTAAATTACTCTTTTATACTATGATATATGCATCAAATTATGTTATGTTATGCAAATCAAACCCATGGATTAAATAAAAATCTTTTGAAAAGATTTTGTGTGTATATGCCTATGTACCATATGTTTTTATTTTTCCAAAAAGCACTTGGTCAGCATATCCGACTCAAGGGGTGTGAAAGTATATTATCAAATCCGACTAAGGACGAGAGGTCATAGTACATAATGTATATTTTAAGAATTATGTTAACTCAAATATAGTCAAACTACATGTACAAGTATAAATTTTGAACAAGTTATTACGAAAAGATCAAATATTTTATCTTTCTCTACGTTATGAATGTTATACGCATCTACCATGAAATTTTTTTACTTTTGCTATTATATCAAACACTTGTTAGAGATTACAGTTCCTAAGCAATCATGCTTAGGAACATTATTTCTATCAATATTTAAGAAACAAAGACAAGCAAGTGAAGTAGATTAATAAAATAACATTTTGAAGTTCATATTGACAATGTAAATTTTAAAATATGTTAAATCATGTCATGTAAAAAGAATAATATATTTGAAATTGTCTAACCCGGATCAGAATATATCTGAGACTTTTTGAACTCGTAACGTATGTAATTATGTATGAATGATATGACAAATACAGTCTCTTTACTAATACGGGCATGTATTTTGAATAAAAGAATTCAATACTGAATTTCTATTATCTCAAAAAATAAATGTACAAGTTTCGCTTCTACACACAAAAAGAAAATAAATTTTTTAAAGAAAATAGGACTATGAAAACGGTGTGATGCAGCATGGTGCCGTGTGGGTGTCGAGACATCGTCACACTATAAGACAAAATATTATTAGATTATGTGACTACTGATATATGATAGACTTAATTTTTCTCAATATATCATAATTTTAAAAAATTATAATGAAATTTAATATATATAATATGGATACTACTCTATTTATTATCTCAATTCTTTCGCACATAATAATAAAATTAAGTTTTAAATAACTCTCACTAATTAAGTCTTCGCTCTCGAGTAGGCTCTTTCGTAGGCCCATCGTCTAATTTCTCTTCTCGTAACCTTCACGTGCAAATAGAATAAAGAACCCACAAACCATAGCCAAACAGGATTTTTGTTTGGTTGTGTTTAGACAAACATGCTTTACCCATACAAATCACGTGTTTCAAATTTGTGGGGGCCGAGAGTATACCTTTTATGTACAGACGCCTCACGAGTCAATTCGGCATGAGTGATCACAGTCTAGAGAGAGAGACGTACCTCGCAACTTTTGATTCTCTCTCTCTCTCTCTCACTACTACTATTCCTCTGTCTGCTCTCATTTTTCTCTCTCTGTCGTCACATTCATCTGTTCCCCCCTTGGCCCACCTCCCTCGCATAAGAAAATGAATAATGATAGGTACACATCAAAAAATAAATGTGTATCAAACACATTTAAAATGATGTGTCACAAATAAATGGGACTCGCCTTAATTAGAATTTTTTAAAAAATTCTAATTAGGACGGATCCTACTTGTTTGTGACACAAAAAAATAGGTGTATACCTATCAGTGTTCTAAGAAAATTATTTTTCGCCTACACACCTATTTTTGGATATGTACCTATCAGTGTTCTAAGAAAATTATTTGTCGCCCCTCCCCTGACACTGCGCCCCCCTTGTCTCCCATCGAATTACCATTCTACCCCCCTCCCTTTATTCTTTCCCCAGCAACTCTCCTTCTTTTTTATTTATTATTTAGTTTTGTTTAATTCTTTTTAATTTTTTTTATTAGTTTTTTTTTATGAAATTTATTTTTTTCTTTATCAGCTTTATTTTTATTTTTAGATAAACATTTATTTTTATTATTGTTTTCAATATTTTTTTTGTTATTTTTTTTAATTTTTATGTAGTTTTATTTTTTTTCTTTTATTGATTTTGTTTATTTTTTTATTAATTTTTGATAAATGTCAGAATTTCCTCCACCATTTAAATTAAAAGTGAAAATTATTTTAATTTTTTTCTTACTCTAATAGGTCTAAAGCCCGATTTGAACTCCATTTTTTAAAGATTTTTTTAGTTACTTTTATTTTTATTTTTTTCATCATTTATAAAAAAAAATATTCAATCAATATTTTTTTATATTTTCTAACTCTTATAGCAAAAAAGGGCCCGATAAATTTTAAAAAAAATTACTAAAAACAAAAAGATTCCAAAAAAAATAATTTCATAAAGATTCCAAAAAAAATTAGTTTTTTTTGTTTATTTAATTTATATATTTACTGATCAAAGCTATTAAAAAATGTTCAGGCAGAGA
>BRYE01000029.1:2492702-2495202 GCA_030159115.1 Actinidia arguta var. hypoleuca | reverse complement strand
ACAAAAGACAATAAAGATTTACGTGGTTCGGCCAACAATGCCTACGTCCACGGAGAGAAAACAATAATCCACTATACCGAACGAATGGATTACAATGGAGGAGACTCACCTCTCAACTCACCCTCTCTCACAATCTCTCTCTATCTTGCCTCTCAATCTCACCTCACAGCACTCTGCTCTCAGCCCCAAGCAACACACACAGACCGATAGAAATCTAAGCACCCTGCCCTCCCTTTTATAGACCAAGGGAAGGAGGTGGTAGACTTACAAACAGATATCTAATTGTTATCCTAATCTAACTAGGAAATATAAAAGATAAACACTCTCAAGAGTCCTAGATAACTCGAGAGTTCCAATCTCACATGGACACTCCATGTGAGCCTCAACCGGGCTTGCGCTTGGCTACTGGATTTGGACTCATCCAAGCGGGCTTGGACTCATCCAGATGGGCTGGACTCAACAGTACGTTTATCGGACCACGAATGGACCATGAACTAATGCACCCAACTTCGTGTGGACTTTGGAAATATGGCCTCGTCGTTCACAGTAGGTAACTAGGTTATTTTTTATTTTTCCGTCTACACTATTATAGGTTTTCAAATTATTATTCATCTATGGTTGTTTGTTTCAATAAATCCGAGTCCATGGATTTCTAGTTTGTAAAACTAGAATTCAAACTGTAAAACTAGAATTCAAACTGACGAGTGTCTTGCTAAAATAATTTGTTGTTTTCTTTTCAATTCTATGTTATTTGTTAGTCAGTGATGACATTGTGCAAATGCTTCGATTTTTGATATCCTTGTTAGGCTGGGTTTGGATAAAAAAAAATTGTTGAAGAAAAAAGAATTGAAATGGAAAAGTTAAATGATCTAATGATCTTGGCTGGATCTTCTAAGTTTTTTATTTCTATTTTATTTTTTGTCGCTAAATCCTCCATTTAAATACAACATAATATTGTCACGTGCCATCATGCGACGAAATTTTGTGGATATAAAGAATTATAGTTATCAATTAGCTCAAGGTGGGTAAATTTTTTGAAATTAACCTATAAAAACTATAATACTTGACCAAGTTTGGCCTACTTTTTTTTTTTTAGTGATTTTTATTTTTTTGCGCTTGATTAAGATTTTGTACTTTTTTAATTCCTCCCAAGAGGAATTTAAAAATATAAAAAAAATTTGTTCAAATTTGAAAAAAAACACTAAATAAAAAAAAAAACTAATTTCTTAAGTAAAAGTATTTATTTATTGTCACTCAAATACTCACATTAGTTGAATTTTTTTTCCTATAAAGAAATTTAAATGAAGTTTTTTAGATTTTCAAACTATTCTTGTGAGGAGAAACCAAAAAAGTTTAAAATTTTAATCAAATGCTATAAAAGTTCCTTAAATATGAAAACACTCACAAAACCAAATGCAACTAAAAAATCTCTAAAAAAAAAAAGGTTAATCCAAATGCATCAATTTATAATTTTTTTCAACAAAAATTTTTGATAATATTTTTCACTATTTCTCCCTTGTTTGAGAACTCCTTAGTAGCCCCTATTTCCAAAAAGCTTGTATCAAAAGATTTCTAATCCCACCATTCGTCATTGACTTGATGATGGATGGCATTCGACCTTTCAAAGGATCCAAATTAGGTATTTTAAAATTTTGATGTCCTTTGACCCGCAAACAAAAGCTGGCTGCTATTGAAAATTTCACATGGACCCCCTAAACATTTTTTAGTGACCATTTATTAACTATTAATCAAAGCAAAATAAATTTTGTTCTTCTAAGCCTACTTGTTTGGATTAAACTAATCACATGAAAGTTAAAAAATCTAAGCTTAATTGAGTGTTGGGGATTGGTGGGAGTTATCATAACGAAAATGCTGTATAGACTCACAAATCTTACTATTTTTTTTTTTACCATGTGACATGGCATAAAATATGATATAGAACTCACTTGAATGTTTGCTGATTTAAACCGTTAATATTGTAAACCTCATCAAGAACTTTAATACTATAAAAAATTATATTGATCGAATGTAGATCTATAACCAATTAATATCAAGATAAATTGATATAATATTACGTAACACACTTGTTTAATAAATTATAAATATTACTAAACGGATACTAAATTGTACTCAATTAGAATAATTTTTTAAGTATTAATCTTTACAATAGAATTTATAATATGTGCATATCTGAAATGATTGAACTACACCAAAACAATTTAGGGTGAAATTATCCCTGATATTTAAAAAATTACAAATGACCCTCCCGAGGTTTGCATTTAATATAGATGTCTCCCTGATATTTGAGAAATTAAACTGACCATCCTTAAGGTTCTGGATTAATACACAAAGCACCCATAGGGTGGTTAATATATTTTAGGGGTACTTTGTGTATTAACCCGAAATCTTAAGAGTGGTCAGTGTATTTTAAGAAAAATCTGTTATAAATTTTAAACTTCAGGAGAGGTCATTATAATTTCTAAAATATTATGAATACTTT
>BRYE01000029.1:2470202-2472702 GCA_030159115.1 Actinidia arguta var. hypoleuca | reverse complement strand
GTATTTTATCTTGTCTGAATTGGATCGTAATGCCCCATGCAAGTGTGGTCTCATATATAGGAATCAAGCGTGCTTTGTGCTGCCCTATTTTCTACGATTGAGCCATGATATGGGAAAGCTAGCTGTTTTTCAATGCATAAAAGGAAAAAATAAAAAATAAAATCTCATAGGATGGCAATAATCTTGTTTGATTTAGTTTTCAGATTTAGTTTTATAGAATAGTTTTCAGAAAATTAAAAAAAAATGACAAATGCCCTAAATTAAGAAGATGCCGAAATCGATTCAGACGAAAAAATCTAAAAAATATTGAGAACCAAGCGGTCACTATGTTTGCCAACTTTTAAGGCCAACTCCATCCAATCTCAAGGGGTTGGTCAAGTAGGAGTTTGACTATGATTAAGGAGAGTCCGTCCCCTCCTCCAGGTCATAGGTTCAAGTCCCCTTTCCAACAACTTTTGATCGGAACTAGTTCATACGTAGTTTTTGTCCTGATTTTAATCGGCCATTACTAGTGGACAATATGATTGATCATTCAAATAAGTTGGTTCTCTGGACTAGATATCGAGGACCACTGTGCATAAATCATGAGACGAGACCATCTCAAGTTGCTGTTTGTGTAAAAATGGGAGAATATTCAGTGGACGTGAGATATATGTGTGGTTGCTCACATTCAAAAGGAACATGACATGCAATGCAAAGTGAACAAAGGGAGATGGGATTATAGAAAGTTGCCCCCCTTTTTGTTTTGCTTTTTCAATGATGCAAAAGTGAACATTTTTATACCCCACAGCCCACTATGTACACACACACACACACACACACACACACACACACGTATATATATATATACATATATATATATATATATATATATATATATATATATATATATTACTCTATGAATACACACATACATTAACACATGTAGACATGGCTATGACAAAAACATCCACCAAGACTACAAAAGCTTCCCTTCCAACATAATTATTGCCCCACCACCAGACTTTGAAAGATCCCAACCTTTCTCATCACAATGTGCTGCACAAGGAAGGCCTAGTAATTAATAGCCATGTTTTGTCTGTATGTATGTATGTTTTTGGGAATATAAGTAGATGAGTTAATGATTATAATAAATTTAAATATTATCAGAGTAGGGCAACGGATGATCTTCCTGTTCAAATCTCGTCACCTATATCTGCTAATAAATTTATAATCTCATCAGAGTATGGCCTAGAATTTGTATTTCATTGTTGTTTTAGATGCTTGTTTAGCATATATTGGGAATTCTCAATCCATCCCCAGAAATAACTACGATATATATAGTGAGAATCTCAAGGACACGAATCTTAAAATATAATTGTTACATAGCTATGAATATACTAATAAGGACTATCTTACTACTTGGGATTTAAAGATTTAGATAAGGTTTATAGATAATGATTAGAGTATCTCTATCTCTATCTCTATCTCTACAGGTCTATAAATATGGTTGTATTGATGTAACTATTTGAATTGGGTAATATAGTATTATTGATCTCTCCCGTGGAATCATGTAAACCTCTTGTGTCATTTCTCTACTGTTTTTCAATTTTTTTTATTGTTATTTATCTTTGACATATGATATAAATACATTGACACACAATGAAAAGAAAGGAAAGATGAAAGAAAGTAAGAAATGTGAGGAAGTGTAGGCAGAGCTATGGTGTCGAGTATGACTATGAACCCAACTCTTAGTAAAGTACAGAAATCACACATAGATAAGTTTTGAAAGACCTAAGCACGAGCCAGCCTCCCGTACAAACCTGACAAAATTCCCACACAGGGATTCCTCTCTCTCTCTCTCTCTCTCTCTCTCTCTCTCTCTCTCTCTCTCTCTCTCCTCCCAAGGGGTTAAACAGATTAAATTCCACTTGTGAACTGATCCTCTACAGGCACATGCATGCACTGACATAATCACTCATTATACCCAAATGCAAATCCAAATCCCATCTGTCTCTCTCTCTCTAACGCGCATGGGAGATTAAGTCTCTGTTTGATAATGTTTAAAAATCAATTTTTTTTTTAAATTTGTTATCAAAAAAATTAAGATTTTTTTATTTTTTTACTTTTCTAACTTTACTTTAACTAAAAATAAAAAAAAATAAAAAAAATATTTTTTTTTGACTTTTTTGCTTATAAACTTTAAAAAAAAAAAAATTAATACCAAATTAAGCCTAAGAATAAAGAGTTGGAGGGATCTTTCAGTAATTTTATTTAATAAAGATAAAAAAAAAAGGGAGTGCAAATAGAGAAACGAGGAGTATGAAAATCATCACCATATATTTAGATTTTTTGTATAATTATTAGTATTTTTCTCGTATTTTTGGTCAATTTTTTTAATTTTCTAACTCATCATGGCTAGAGGAACTAGAAACTAAAAGAAAAAAAAAGAAAATATTTTTAAAAAAATTGACAAAAATAATTTCTTTATTTTTTTATTTAATGAACTTTTAAAATATAT
>BRYE01000029.1:2442702-2445202 GCA_030159115.1 Actinidia arguta var. hypoleuca | reverse complement strand
TTAACAATCAGACATACTTGTGGGTCAAGTTTCGCGTGGATGTGGTTTTACTGTTCGATCTTTATTTATCTTTTTGGGTAATTATGAGTAGATCTTTATATTTTGTTACTTGTTTAGATGCTCTCTCTCTCTCTCTCTCTCTCTCTGTTTAACTTCTCACACTTTGCGATCAGTCCATATGATCTCTACCCCGCCTTTAATTGGTGTTAGTGAACAATGAGATTGATTCAATCAGATTAGTCGATACTTCGAGCTATAAAAAGAAAAAAAAAACTTCTCACATTATATTATTGGGCTGTCCGGCACAATGCTTGGGGTCAAGTTTTGGTTAGGAGGACAACCTAACATAACTTTGCTACGTTGCAAAATGTTATAAATAAATTGTTAAAAAACTAAATTTATTTACATAACTTGAACTAAATATCTATGGATTTACAATTTAACCTTTAACCTTTTCTATAGGTTAATTTGACATTTAATCATTGCTAAATTTCATCACATAAAGTATGAAGTAAATTAACCCTACGAAAATAAATATCAAGGTATTGAAGTGTGAGTTTAGATTGTTTGTATCAAATCAATACAACTAATCACAAATTTTGTTTTTCATTCATACTGACACCATTCGTGGGATATATATATATATATATATATATATATATATATATATATATATATATATATATATATATACAAAACTTGCATATAAATTTATGAAGTAACAAAAAAAATTGGATAGCAGTTTGTAGTTTATACCCATTGCTTGAACGCCTAAAACATACCGTATTTGACAATTAATGCATGTAATTAAAACTATGAAAACTTCATCTCAATCTTACCTCGAATCCATCTCTAATAGAAGTCGCTAATATTGCCCAACTTGAAGCAATTCATGCGGAGCTTTGCCTCAACTTTAATTGGCTCCTTCTGAAAAACGGTGGAATTGATCCTTGATTAGTCAGTTTTTATACGGAGTTATAAAAAAAAAACTAGGATAGACCTTTTACTTTATTGAGCTGTTGACTTATTAATCACTCAGAAAAATAAAATTAAGGAAAAGAATCTACTACATACTAATCAGTGAATGATGTCATAGCCATTTAATGAAGAAAAGAGAGAGAGAGAGAGAGAAGTCAAGGCTATTAATGCACTGAATCATCAAATTTTATTGGTAGACCATATCTACTCCCTTGTATGTTTGAAATTTTCAATCTAGCTAACATTGTTTTTCAATTGATGATGATTGAATTTTTCTATAACTATGCAGATTTGGATAAGAAGGTAAAGATGATGCTGAACCTTGTAGAAGAAGATGGTGATTCATTTACTAAGAGAGCTGAAATGTACTACAAGAAAAGGCCAGAACTGATCAAAATGGTCGAAGACCTCCACAGATCGTACCGCTCTTTAGCTGAAAGGTACGATCAACTTCGATCTGAGTCCTCTGAATTAGTTGTCGAATCAAGATCACTACCCGATTCCTTAAAACGAATCCAACACCTCCAAATCGGCAACCTAAGGCCTTTCAATAAAATTGAAATACTAGAGGCACCAACTCTTGAAGCCGAAAAGATTGTTGATTTGGGTAAATTAGAGCACGGGGAAATATGGGATGAGCTACGATTGAAAGTGTCAGAGCTAATACAGGATAATTTGCATCAACAAGCTGAGTTGGTTAGAAGAAATGAAGAGAAGAGGAAAGCTATCAAAGTGTTACACACTCGCATTAGTAGGCTAATGGAGGAGAATAGCGCGTTGAAGAGTTGTTTGGTGGGCAATAATAAGATTGATTTGAAGCGAAATCAATCTCACATGTCGAGAATAAAAGAAATGATCCTCGAAAAATTGTTACGATAAGTTTGTCCTGCACGCAGAGTACCTTCTTATATTGGTCGACACTAAAACCCCTTTTATTTTCAATTAGCTCCTTTTTATTGCATGGATTGGTTTTTTCCATTGATTAAATGACGAGTAATAATTCATAGGTTGAAAAGATGAGCGCAAAATGCAAACAGTATAGTTATTTTGGGAATTAATTAAAATTTGTCCCCTCAAATTGTGGACTTGATTCTCACTTTGGTGCTCAAACAAATAGTTTTTACATATTAGATTCTTCAACTCATGAATTAGTTGCAATCAAGCTCAATCACTAACATAGTCCCCCTTCACTAATGAAAATTGATATATGGCTCCTACGTGGCAATCTAGATCCATACCCAATTCCCTAAAAACCAAACCCTCAACCTAGATATTCCCATCCCTTTCCTTACCTTAACCTCCCCCCTTCCAATGGCACACTACCACAACAACACGGCCACCATTACCCATCACAACCATTGGTACCAATGCCATTGTCATCAACGCCACCACTAAGTTGTGTGACTCCTGTAGCTTTGATATTAATTTCATGGCTATGCAACTGCATAGCTTGTGAACCTAGTGGTAGTTTGTCACTTTGGCGTATATTTGTGTGAGTGTCGTGGTGAGGTGGGGAGTGGTG
>BRYE01000029.1:2402702-2405202 GCA_030159115.1 Actinidia arguta var. hypoleuca | reverse complement strand
TTCGTCATTAGTGATTTTTTTTTAAATTAGATAAAAAAAAATTATATTTTCGAAATTATCTCATCAAGAGAACCGAAAAAATATAAAATTTTAATCAAACAATAAAAAAATCACTAAAAGATTAAAAAATCTGAAAATCAAAAAATCCAAAAAATCATTACCCAAACGAGACATAACTCTCTCTCTCTCTCTCTCTCTCTCTCTCTTATCCAATTAAATGAGTCCACCAGACCAGAATTTATAACCAACTAAATTGTATCACCTACACCCTCCACATAAGATAACACCACCTATTTTTTGGGAAACAAAGTGATGGCAACGAAGGGATATGGGGGAAGGGTGTTCGGTGTTAGCAGTGAGGTGCTTTGTACACAGCGGTCGGCGGAGCTGGGGATGGGGGGAGTTGCAGGTGGGGTCAATCTTGCTATTTGTTGGAGAGAGAGAGAGGCGGTGGTTGTGCTCTTCCATGACTTGGTGGTTGGATAACACAATTACAGCGGTGGAAGGAGAGAGACCCTAAATTTTATTGGGGGGAAATACTTGTATGGGTTGTGAGAGAGAGAGAGAGAGAGAGAGAGAGAGAGAGAGAGGTGGTTGTGCATTTTTGAGCGGTAGACGGGAGAGAAACACGAAATTGGGGGAAAATACCGATAGGGAATGGTAAAGGGCAAAACCGTAATATTTTATTTTTCGTTAACGGCGTTAAGTTTATTTTGATTAATATAGTCAAAGGGGGTTTAGTGTTGAGTTGTATAGTTTAGGGGTTACGTGAAAATGAGTCATAGTTTAAGGGGTTTAATGTAATTTATCTTTCTTAATGTTGTGTGATTTGCTATTGTTTAAGGTTACCGTTTTTCACGCTCCCTTTTCATCTAATTGCAATTCGTTCACGCTTAATTACTCAAAAAAATGATTTTTTTTTCTGTCTTTATTAGTAGTACATGTTTGGTGCAACTTTTGAGTTGCAACTTCTGCTTCTGCTTAATAACCAAAAATAACTTATAAAAATTAAAAAAAACTCAAATTTTATTTTGAAGTTTTCAAATTTTATTTTTAAATAAACAATGTTAACATAAATTCAGCTTATACCAAACACTTTTTTAAAATGCAACAATGTTCCCTCGAAGTAAATATTACTTTCATTAATTCAAATATATTGACCCCACATAAAATAATAGAGTGGATCACCTTTAAAGCGATGGGTTCCATCTGATTGGCTCTATGAAAGAATGTGTAATGTTCATAATTGTACATTTTATCGGGACGAGTTTACTCAGATACACACTTTTACTCAATATTTTAATCTTTTCACTTCATAAAAAGATATTTGGGTAAACTTACTCTAAGAGCATCCACATCAAGTTGGTTATAAGTTATGTTTTGCTAATTTAGTCATTGAAAATTAAAAAATTGGTTCACATCAAATTAGCCAAAATAGCTTACATAAATAAATTTGATACAGTGCCTAGTCAAATATGACTAAGCATTGTTCACAGGCCATTTAATATATAAATTATATTTTGCACCTTTATACTTTATTACTTTTATTAAAATATTTTTTAGATCATTTCACTTTTAATTATAATAATTAACTTCTTAAACTTAGTTATTTCATCGGTATACCGTTCAATTAAAAGTATATGGGTGAAAAAAAACATGACAGGTTTAAAAACATACTTTAAAAATACACCGTTTGAATGATATGATTGTTTCAAAAATATAATATTTTTGAAATACATCATCTAAAAATATCACCATTAGAATGATGTGATCATTTAAAAATATGACGGTTAAAAAAAAACATGAAGAATATAATGAATAAATAGTAAATAGTAAATAAATAATATTATACCTGAACGTAATTAGAATTGACATGTTAATGGAGTTAGTGTTAAAAAACAGACTAGGTAAAATAGAATTAATTATTTTTGAATTATAATTTGACTCAAATTTAATGAGTTTGATGTGGATGCCGTAATAAAGATAAAAAAAAAAGGTAGTTCAATTGGACAAAAGATGATTCTAAATATTACTATCATTTTTTAGTAATGACATACAAACAAAAAAATTGTATAAATTTTTTATATAGAACAACGTAACAGAATACGTTCATTTTAATTTTTATTAACTAAAATTTTATTGCAACATTATTTTTATAGTTTTTGTGTAGAATTTTTTTTACATGAAAAATTTGCCATAGCGTTTGGGTACAATTTTTACTTTTTTACTTATGAGTCAAAAATAATTTTAAAAAATTAGCAAAAAAAAAAAATGAATCCCACCCCAAAAAACCCGGTTTTTTTTTTTTCAATTTTGGTTTTTTAAGTAAAATAAGATAAAATAAAATACCAAAAAAAATCTTATACAGTCACATAAACTCACTCCAAATAAACTTAATCTAAATATTGCTCTTCCTGTTAAGGAGCTTATCCAAACCATATTGGCTCCAATGAGTAACAATGACAAGTAAAAGCTGACAAAAAAACTTTTTTTCTTTAAA
>BRYE01000029.1:2375202-2377702 GCA_030159115.1 Actinidia arguta var. hypoleuca | reverse complement strand
TAAATTTAAGACGAAAATGCCCCAACTTGAGCCTAAAAGGATCATATCATAGAGAGACTCCTTCCCTCCCCTTCAACCTTGGGTTCGTCGTCGCTACAACTCCTCCACACACGGCAACTTCATCAGCAAGCACTAGGGGTGCACAAAAAACCCGTCCGACCCGAGATCCGAACCAACCCGACCTCATTGAGTCGGTTCTCTCATGCCCCTGGGTCGGTTCCGGGTCTGAAAATTATAGACCCGAGTAATTCGGTTCGATTCTCGGGTCCCTAGGTTTTTTTACCCAGAACCGACCCGATCGTAACCGACCAGAGAACCGAAGCCTAAAACCGATTATATAGGCATACCGTGCACTCACTACACTTGATTATTACTTATTTTATATAAATAAGTGAAAAAATATAAGAAAAATCAAAGACCCGAACCGAACCGACCCGATCCAACCCGATAATCAAAGAACCGAAAAATCAACCCGAACCGAACCGGGCCCGATCGATTCGGTTCTTATGGACGGTCGGATCGGTTTTGTGTCCAAAAAATGAGACCCGACCAGTATCGGATCGGTTCTGCATCTAACTCAGACCCGACCTGAACCGACCCATATGCACCCCTAGCAAGCACTACAAATGGAAGGGTTATTCTAGCGTGATTGGGGCCTTAACCCCAAAACCCAAGAAATTCCCCCCACGTGTTTCTGTCGATCACATTTCTTCATGGGATGATCGTTGGGATGATAACCAAATAATTTCACTTATTAATACAAGAGCAAAATAGACTTTTAGTTTTTATTATTAAAGGCGTGAGTGGTGCACATTAGTTTACAAACTACAAGAGGTGTGGTCACAACAGATACGAGGGGACAATCCGCACACGATCCGCAACCACGGGCTTAGTGAATATTATAGGTTTCTAATTCAATTTCTAGAGGATGATGGGTGAGCAGTGAGCACTCATGAACATTCAGCTTTTCTGGTTGTATTCCCATGCCATATTCTACTTAACAAATATTAAAAATGTCGAGAAACACCACACAAATTGAGGAATATTAGTAGCATAATGCTTCTTTTGATCTGTTCAATTCATACTTTTTGTTTGTTTATTGTGGTGTTAGAACATGGGTTGGGTGTCAAAGCAAGTATTGAAAGGTAATCAACTTCTAAATAATTCGGTAACGTTTTTCTATTTTTGAAGTGATTTTTTTAATTATTTAATTTATCTTGACAGCGAGAATCATAAAAAAATTGATCAAATTTTTTTAAAAAAGTGAACAATCACGAGTATAATTTTTTTCACAAACGATTTACACACGAAGAGATAGATGAACGGTTAAAATCATTAACCCATAACACAACCCGGATTGTATGGTCTAGTCCTGCTGAGTAAAAAAAAGTTAAAAGTCCTTAACTAATGTGCCACGAATAGACAAAGAAATTAAGAAAATGAAAAGAAAAAGAGAGAGAGAAGAAAGAAGAAAACCAAAGAACCAGAAAAGGACACCTCATTCAAACCCTATGAGTGTGACTGTGTCATGCTTTTCCTCCCACTTGAGATTTGACATGGGACCGGTTAGAGACAAATTTTATATATTGGAGATTAATTTCGTGAAATTGATAAATTGGAGATGAAAAGAGATTTCGTTAATACATTAGGAAACAAAATGGCTATTAAGCCCAAATTAAAGTATCGCAAACAGGGCGAAATTAAGATATTAATTTAATAGAGTCAAAATTATAAAATTATATATAATTATATAAAAATAATATAATTTTTTTTCAATTGGCTCAAAATTATAAAATTGTATTAATAGTGTATTTTTTTTTTCCAGTAGAATGATAGTATAACTTTTTTATGGAATGATAGTATAACTTTTTTATGGAATATGATCAATTGACCCCACACACCCATGTGTGCGCCTCCGCTCTTGATTACAAACCACCCCTATGCACGTGGTTAATATATATATTTTTACCAGTATTTACATACTTTCGTATATTTTAATGATTATAATAAATATTTATACTTTTTTTTACGTGTATTGATGCACTTTTAATAGGTTTAGTGCCTGATTGACACCAATTTTTTTTAGTTTTTTTTTCTTAAAATAATTAAAAAAGTCAATCAGAGTTGATTTTTTTGTTTTTCTGATTTTGTTTTTTTGCTTAATTTTACCTAAAGTAAAGCCACAAAAGTAAAAAAGTCAAAAAATCAAGCCTTTTTGATAGTAAACTTAAAAAAAACTTATTTTTAAGCATTACCAAACGGAGCTTTAACCCTACTGTAATTTCTAAATGCATTGCATTAGTTGGATTCATTTTGCAACAAGAAACTTACCACAAGGCTTTTATAAATTACAGTAGCACTGCTTGCTACTTAAGAGCATCCAAATCAAAAAAGAACATTCATTTTGGTTCATTTATTTAGTAAAATTTTGAAAAATTATTCATATTAAGCTAGCCAAAATAATCTATAAATTTATTGATCTCTTTTTTTAATTGTTTTC
>BRYE01000029.1:2357702-2360202 GCA_030159115.1 Actinidia arguta var. hypoleuca | reverse complement strand
ATTTTTTTTGTACGAACTTAGGGCAGCTACTTCAGGGGAATCAGCCAGTGCAAGTGGTGAAGCTGTTGGTACTTGCACTGTGGCTGGCTATAACTCGCCCTATGAAAAGACAATAGGGTCAACCAAGTCAAGTCATGTTTTGGTTTGACAACAATTAATTTGTTTTCATCAGTCAAAATTAGAAAAAGATATAATCTAGACATAAATGTTTTAAAATTATTTCTCATTATTTATAATTAAAATTTATTTGAATTAATTTAATAGTTAAAATTTTTTCTGAGATTTTTTTTCCCAAAAAAATATCATTTTATTTTTTTCAAATGTGTGAACCCCGTATAAGTTGTGATTTAATAACCAAAAAATCTTTAAAACTGAGTATATTTTTTATTTATTAGATCATTATTTTTAGTGAGACTCCTCCAAAAAATAAATTAAAATACTCATTTCTTTCTACATCATTTTTTTTCAAACTAACAATTTTTTTAAAATCTTTACACTTTATTATTCATTTTATAATAATGTATCTCTTCATATATATATATATACAATGTATCTCGTATTTGAGTGATTAATCAGAACAACCATTAGGGGAGTATTATAGCGATATTGATCTTACTCTCAAGTGTTTTAAGGTGTTGAAAGTTATGAGATTAAATCCTGTTATATATCAAGATTATTTTCTCTCTATATCCGACTCAATGTTTGCTAGGCACTAACGCATTGGTAAGAGTACAAGAATTAGTGGTAAATCTACTCTTTCACTTAAGGGTGTGCCTGTAACATTACTTCATTTGTTGAACTCGCGGGGTAGGAGTTTCTATGGTGACCGCCATAGTATCTAGCTGCTACATTTTACACTTTTTTAACTTTGAAAAGACAAACCTACGTATGAAATATAATATTAATTTTAATTTTATGATATCGAGCCTATATAATTTTAAAATATTCATAATTAATATAAACTAATATAAAGCTATAATTTTTTTAAAAAATTTGGATGACAGTCGCCTCCAGCTCTCCTTATTTGGTCCATCTATCTCCATACCCTAATTTTTAATTAGTATTTGGCTTAATTTCATAAACGCCCCCTAAATTATTATTTTTTTATCACTCCTCTTCTAAAAAGTGAATCATATGGTCCCTTAACTATTTAATTTCTTATTTACACCTCTTCCATTATCAATCTGTTTGAAATAGTAATGAAAATCGATCATGTGTTGTTCATGTGCTTAAATTAAATGTCCTTATGTTTAAAATACTATTTTTTTTATAAAAAATAAGTCAATACTCCATATACAGACTTATTCAACAATTCTGAGAATTAGACTAACTCTTATTAATAAGTCTTTAAATAGATCGTTGAGATTTTTTTCATAAAAAATAAGAATATTTTAGATATAAGAGCATTTAATTTCACATGAATAACACGTGATCAATTTTTATTATTATTTTAAATAGACTAGTAATAGAATATGTATAAATAATATAATTAAATAATTAAAAGATCAATATAATTCACTATTTAATTTAAAAAAAGAGATAAAAATGATTAAAAAAATAATAATTTATGGAGTGTTTGTGAAATTAAGTCCATCATTTTCTTATTACAAGACACGTGAAAAAAAAGTAAATACGTGTAGAGGAGAATCTCATAGGGTTGCTAGCAAAATAAGTACAAAGTCCTATACAATAATAAAACATATCATTAAAACCCCCACATGTTCCTATTATTCTCTCTCTAATCATTTCTACTTGAGAAAATTATTGATTAGTCCCTTGAATTTTAGCTTAGTTTTCAATGAGACTCTCGAGCATTTATTTTACCGAGAAGCTCTTATCTTTCAAGAATGAGTTATTATAGTCTAATCCATTAATAGAGATGAAAATTCTACATGTTATATCTTGTATTTCTTAATGTGTACTAAAGATCTGTGCGCTATCAATTCTTATGTTGGCCTAATTTATACGAGACTTTGCTTCTATTTTAAATGGGCTTCCAGCTTGTGGACGATGAAATTGTCCCTGTATTAGTTGATCTAGTGGGCCGGATACCGAATTATTAAAAAAATAAATAAAAATTAAAATAATAATATATGAATAGAAATTTAACATATAGTTTTTTTACAAAATGACGTTGTGAGATATGGGTCTTTTGCTTTCAAACAAATTAATCAACAATATGACTTGTGTACTAAAATATCATTGCTACATCATTTTTGTGGTGTTTCATATATAAATTTTTCATAAGAATATCATTGTATATAGTTTCTTATATTAATTTGATTTTTATTTAGGCTATCATTTTATTTAAGTTAAACCCTAAAATTCTCTCTTAGGACACACAACAATTTATGCAAATTTGTTAATGTTCTCTATTGACTGAATTAGGAAAGTTAAATGGCCTCAACAAAAATTTACAAGTCACATTGAAAACTAGGCCAAAAGTAAAGTAACTAGTGGATATATAGTTTCATCTTTTTCTCCTAAACAAATTCTATCC
>BRYE01000029.1:2315202-2322702 GCA_030159115.1 Actinidia arguta var. hypoleuca | reverse complement strand
TATATTTATTTAAGTACAAAAATACTATTTTTCTCTTATGTGCAGGTCATGTGAACGAATGGCATTCACTTTTTATACTGTGGGCTGTCAGTTGGACTTGATCGACTTAAATTGAGTTAGTTTGAAGACTTAATAGGCACAATTGACAATTAAGGGATGAAGTAAACAAATTTGAAATAGTTTAGGAACAAATTAGGATTTAACCCTTTTTGAAAACAAGAGCGAAATAAAACAGACTCCAAATGAAAAACAAAAGGGGGTATGAATTGGAACGACGCCGTGTGGTCGAAACATAAATCTTTTTTCTTTTTTATTCTTTTTTAGTTTGAAAGTGGAAAATAGAATTTTGTCTAACAGCACCAATAGTACGTGTTAAATCTAAATTTTAGCCCATGAACTATTCAATTTTCAGTTATTTAGCCCCTAAAATACCACTTGTGTTTATTTAGCCTATTAACTATTCAATCGTCATTTATCTAGTCCTATCATTAAACGGAATGCCCAATTAGTGGACGGAACTCCATGACGCCGTCTGCGAAGACGGCTCCGCCGGCGGGGACGCTTCCCGTCAGGCCGTCGTTAACACTCTCGAGCGGCGTCTGTTCTACATTCCCTCTTTCAAGATATACCGCGGCGTCGCTGGGCTTTACGATTATGGTCCGCTGGGTTGCGCGTCAAGTCCAACGTTCTCGCATTTCATAGTCGATCTATCACAAAACCTTACATTAAATTAAAGTCTGATGAAAAATAACTAAAAATTGGCTTCACCAATTCGTATTTTTCATTAAATGAAGGGAGAACCAAGTTTTTTCAACAAATTTGGTGAAGAAGCTTTTGTGGACAAGCTTGGGATCGTTTGAAAAGATTTGGTAAATGCATAAAAGAGTAAGAGTTGAAGCATTCAATTATTTCTTTGGATGGATATAGATTCAAATGAATGAACTTGATGTTCGATGACACATACAAGTATAATAGGTTTGGTTAAAAGTGGCGGGTCAAAACTATCGCGGATGATCAATTAGAGATAGAAGAGATGCATTTTATCACGATTTTTGTAGAACTGCAATCTTAGTACCAAGGATTTCGAATTACTTCCATTAAATAGTCATTTTGAAATCTTGCAAATTGTCACATCTAAATTGAGCTATTCACTTTGAGTAATTTGTGCTAAATCCTTTTGTTTCGAAATCCGTATTACCTTAGAGCGTTCCAATTTGATGAAAAAAGAGAGCAAGGATTCCGTAACTAAAAAAATTCAATTGCATATGCTTTGTATTCAGTTATTGATTGCTAATTCACTGTGAGTCCAACTTACTTAATCATACTTTGTTCAGCACTTTGTGTTGGAGGAGAACATGTTAGAAGTTGATTGCCCCCGTGCTACTCCTGAGATTGTCCTGAAGGCATCAGGTCATGTTGATAAGTTTACTGACCTTATGCTTAAGGATGAAAAGATTGGGACATGTTACCGAGCGGATCACTTGCTCAAAGATTTTTGCAAGGAGAAGCTCGAAAAGGATCTAAATTTGACAGCGGAGAAGGCAGCGGAACTGAAGCATGTTCTTGTTGTCTTGGACGATCTCTCTGCAGAAGAACTTGGTGCAAAGATTAGTATAATGGCCCCAGATACCAAGAATCCTCTTCAGATCCCTATCCATTTAATCCGATGTTTCAGACATCAATTGGACCTTCTGGCTTGAGTCCTGGGTGAGCATTAGATTTGTTTTTGTTAATGCTCTTATCATATATTCACCTCTTTGGTAATCTTTCTATTCTATTGTTTCAGTGTTATATTTTGGGTTTAAACTTGGATAATCCCCTTGACAAATTATGTTGATTGAAGCTTATTCACTTTATGTAAGGCAATTGAATACGCGGCTTAGATTGCACATTGTTTTCACAATGTGTTTCATTTGGCATGATTTAGGTTTATGCGCCCTGAAACAGCACAAGGCATATTTGTTAATTTTAACGACTTGTACTATTATAATGGAAACAAGCTGCCCTTTGCCGCTGCTCAAATTGGTCAGGCTTTTAGAAACGAGGTCAGCAGTCTTCCCTTAAAACTGAAAATTTCTTGCTGGTTTGGTTTGGTTTGGTATCTGTTACTGTATATGGATACTGTCCCTAGGGGAACCAAGCAGTTTAGGTAGCATCTCCCTATAGATAGACCAAGGTTCTTAAAGGTGCGCAAGGAGCGCAGCGCACCCGAACCGCGGCGATGTCAATAAGGGGCACCAAAGGCGCATGAGGCACGTGCCTCTTTCAAGTTTCACAGATTTTTAAAAATCTTATCTTAGCCCTTGGATGAAGGACATAACCAACAGCATAGATCAATTATATAAGTGTCAAAACAAAAAAAACAAAAAAACCCTAGGTTTTCTCTTTATTTTAACTGGGTCCAATCAAAAAATAAAACAAGACAAACGTCGCTGTCGCTGTCGCTGTCTCTGGGTGCTGGTCATCGCTGCCAACTGCTTTGCCGTTGTCACTGCTCTTGTCTCTCATTCGTCTCTCTCTCTCTCGGGTAATGGTATATGAGTTTTGGACAATAATTATTTTTGGGCTTTATATATGGTTACTAATTTATTTATTTTTGGCTTTATATGTTTTTTTTCTGATTTGGGTAGTAATTTTTTGTTACTACTGTATTTTTTATTTTTTATTTTTGGGGCTGAATTTATGATTTTTTTTATTTGGGTAATAATATAAGTACAAAATTTGGTAAGGAAAAAATATAAGCATGACTGAATTAATAACCAAGTTAAAGATAAAAGTTACTAAATTTGATTATTTTGGTTATTAATGTTTTTGTAAATATCTATAATAAATAGTGAATTATTAATAATTTCATGGCTTTTGAGATGGTAAATACTTCTCAAAAATCAATATTCTTGTGCTTATAACTTGTGAATTGCAATTGACCCATGTTTCAACTTTGAATTATTTGTTTATATTACATTTTCTTTTCTTTTTTTCAATATTGTGCACTTCACTTCAATAAGGCCCGCGTTTCACCTTACGCCTCGTGCCTGAGGCCCTATAGACTTTTGCTTCTCGGTACGCCTCTCGTCTTCAATAACTATGAGGTAGACTCAGGTTTGAATCTCCTTAACTTGCCTATCATTAAACGAGAAAACTGTGTTATATCTTTTCGTAGTGAGACATTCTTTGTAACTTGTTTTTGTAATATTTCCAGTAATATTGCCATTTTTGGAACTTCATTTGTTCGTTAAGATCGTATAATAGTAAAATCCCCACCCACAACATGCACACCCGCAAGCACACCTACACTGTTACACGTACTCACACACACAAAATGGCACAGGTAGGGAGAAGTTTTAAATCGATGAGTAATTTTGCATATACCATATATTCAGATATCTCCTAGACAAGGCCTACTGAGAGTACGTGAGTTCACACTGGCAGAGATTGAGCACTTTGTTGATCCCGAAGACAAATCTCATCCAAAATATTCTGAAGTTACAAACTTGGAATTTCTAATGTTCCCAAGAGAAGAAAAAGTGTCGGGGCAATCGACAAAGAGACTCCCTCTTGGTGAAGCAGTTTCTAGGGTATTGTTTTTATTATCTATATAATTTTTACTTTTAATCTTCCTCTGCATCTCTACATATGATGTGTGTGTGTCAATCATCATCGATGTAATGTTTCTAGGGGATCGTCAACAATGAGACAATTGCATACTTCATTGGAAGAGTATATCTATTTCTAACACGACTTGGTATAGACGGAGAACGACTACGTTTCAGGCAGCATCTTGCAAATGAGATGGCCCATTATGCTGCAGACTGTTGGGGTGCTGAAATTGAGTGCTCCTATGGTTGGACCGAGTATGTTGGTATCGCAGATAGATCTGCATATGACCTGCATGCTCACACAGTGAGAACTTATCAATTTTGTCTGTGGACTTTTGAAGCACTTAAGCCAAAAAATAACGATAATAATTAATGAACATTTGAAGCATTTTTACCTTTCAAGCACAGGTTGTGTTTAAGTTTCTTATACTGCATTTGTAACCATAGGATGACATGGAATATCTTGGGTGGTATAATTGGCTTAGCTTTGCTGTAGATGTCTTGTGGGTTTAAAGTATCCTCAAATAGAAATTTATATGGATTCAGTTTACCTGGTAATTATCAATTTTCAGGAAAAGGATGCTTTTTTAATATTACAAACTGTGAACTGAATTTTATGTGAAGAATATCTGGCAATATCATGGAACTTTCACAAAAAGTAGACATTTACGATGCTATCAGGAAATAGATCTTACACTGCATATGCTTAATTGAGTGTGGTTGTCTTGCTTTATGACAGGAAAAGTGTGGTGTTCCTCTTGTTGCTAATGAAAAATTCTCAGAACCTAGAGAAGTGGAGGTAAGTCATCTTGCCATCAAAGTTCTATTCATTAATCACAGGTTTATGTCTGCGACTAATGTCAGTGTTTAATATCAGAAACTGGTTATAACTCCAGTGAAGAAGGAGCTTGGTCTTGCATTCAAGGGGAACCAAAAGATGATTGTTGAAGCTTTGGAGGTATGTTGTTCACACCCCATC
Organism: Actinidia arguta var. hypoleuca; assembly: GCA_030159115.1. Classification (NCBI taxonomy): domain Eukaryota; kingdom Viridiplantae; phylum Streptophyta; class Magnoliopsida; order Ericales; family Actinidiaceae; genus Actinidia; species Actinidia arguta. Next base: position 2,318,127 of record BRYE01000029.1, on the reverse strand, counting down.
TTACTCCACTATAAACATCAAACCCCCAACTCAAATAGAGAAGGAAAGAATATAGCTTTATTTTAACAAAATAGAAAAGGAAAGAAAAATAGCTCTATTGGTCTGTGAGCCCTTGTCTTTAATAAATATAGCTTTATTTTTCTAGAAAAGAGTAGAAAAAAAGATGACTTTTATATGAGATGAGAAGAAATTTTGGAGGAAACAAAATTTTTACCACTTTTATATGAGATTGAGATGTCCAAAATTACAAGAATTTTTTCTACTATTTCATCACTCAAAGAAAGAAAAATAGTCTCATGGTATTACTCTCGTGTGTTTATAACACATTTCTCCGACAAAAGGGTGTATCACCTGATGTAATACTTCTTCATTTGGTTTGGTTAGGCCATGGATGAAAAAGAAGCAATGGAAATGAAGGCTACTTTGGAATCAGAAGGAGAGCCCGAGTTCTATGTCTGTACCCTTGGGAAGGCTGTCACCATTAGGAAAAACATGGTTTCAATTTCTAAGGAGAAGAAGAAAGAACATCAGAGAATTTTCACACCTTCAGTGATAGAGCCTTCTTTTGGTATTGGACGGATTATATGTTTTCTCTTTGAGTATTCCTTTTACACGAGGCCAAGTAAAGCTGGGGATGAGCAGTTAAATGTGTTTCGCTTTCCCCCACTTGTGGCAGCAATAAAATGCACTGTGTTCCCTCTAGTTCAGAATCAACAATACGAGGAAGTTGCCAAACTCATGTCAAAGTCACTGACTGCTGCTGGTAGCTCCCATAAGATTGACATAACAGGTAAGCAGCATACATGATTCCATAGAAACTTATATTAGAGTGTTTTTACGCATCAGTAGGAGTATAAATAACATTGACATGCATTGCTGCCTGCACGGCTTGTGAATACATGCAAAATAGTGAAGGTTGTCTTGACATGTGTGTCATTGATGGTGCCAAGTGTTAACAATTTCCAGTTATTTCCTTGGTTTTAACTTATCCACTTTATGTTTTCTAGATTCCCTTCATGTTGCATGTTGGTTTTTTATATCATTTAATCTCCACAGTTCTTGAAAGTGATTGACATCATTTACTTAATTTTTTTATAGGAATCTTGCATTTTCCAAGTAAAATGACCCGAAACATGTGTCCTTCCATCTCAAGGAATTTTTTTTCAAGAACTAAAATGACTAGCATGCCCCACCCCCTCCTCTCTCTCTCGCACACCCACACAGCAGGTACTTATTGGTGAACTTCCAACTACAAAGTGGTATCTTGAAACAAGATCTTCCGTAGTTTTTGTTTTCTGCTGCAGCTGCTTCAAATAATTTGATGGGCATAGTTGAAAGATCTGGATAATGTTTGGGATAAGTTCTAACTGCAACTGCACTGCTTGAGTAAAATACTTTATACTGTAAATGCATTAGTAACACTCGTACGCATTGCTGAAAATAGTTAAAGCTTGTGCGGACCCAAGTATGTTATTGGTATGTGTTTTCAGGTGAAGATGAACTTTTGGCCTTGCTTTATACTTTTAACTCTCTCTCTATTTGCATGTTTGATTTATAGGTACGTCGATAGGAAAACGATATGCAAGAACAGATGAACTTGGGGTACCATTTGCCATTACTGTTGATTCAACATCATCTGCCACAATCAGGGAGAGAGACAGCAAGGATCAAATTCGAGTTAATGTGGAAAAGGTGGCGTCTGTCGTGAAGGAGGTGACTGATGGACAGAGCACATGGAACGATGTTTTGAAAATATACCCACCTCATTCATCACCATCTGCAGATGAGTGATTAAGAGTTTTTTGCTTTTTACTTGTCTTTTTGTTTTTTGATGGACATTTGAAGTTGAGAGATCAACTAGATACCATCTGCCTAATCAGGCTGGTGGCAAACATATAGAGCGATTATAGAATAATTGCCATTTGGAATCTTGTTTTCATCAATATTCCTGTCTTTGAGCTCATGCAAACTCCATTTTTTGTCCAGACAGGGATTTTCCATTTGTTACCGTATCTTTCTGTTGGGAAAAAATCAAAATTCCCACTAAATTTTCACCCAAATGTCGCGTGCACATCCGTCATTTGAAAAACATCAATTAAACTCTAACTTTTTAAAATATTCATAAGTTTAACCCTTGATGTTAACTCCAATTAGATTAATGATGGAAGTCACCTATGTGATAGATTTTTGGGGTTAACCTGTCTGCATCAACATTTCGAAGGGAAATTTTGTCTAATTTCGCACATGTAGGCTGGATATATACAAAGTCAATGCAAAAAAAAAGAATTAGGGCTTTCAATTACGGTTTTCCTCTCTATTACTAGCAAATTAGTGAAATTAGGGTTCGAATGTTATAAATTACTAGGATTCCGTACCAAATCGATTAGTAAATCTATAATGTCTTGGTGATTGAGAAAGAATGATCATTTTTTTCTCCAAAACATTGACATCGAGGACAAATTGAAAAATATTTTAAAATGTCAGGAGCTTAAGTGATTTTTTTAAATAATTTTTTAAATAATAGGTGTATATGAGATATTTGAGTGAAAGTTAGGAATGAATTTTGATTTTTCCTCTTTTTATTTCATGTCCAACATTGAAACGCTGAATTTGTCTGCCCATTGTTAGATTGTAAGTTACAACGTAAATAATTTTTGCCCTAATTTATAATATCTTTGTGCGTTGACGATTTAGCACCCTTTAACTTACCCTCAACAGTGAGCACATCGATTGGAGCTACCTAAATCGATATCAAACTTACTAATTGCCTAATGCCAATAACAAGCACTCTTTAACAGTTCAACGGGACATGCTACGAACATGGTAAGCCATGCCCTAGGTTAGACGATAAAAAATAATCCATCTGTTATCGAATTGCCAATGCCTCATTTGCGGACCTCATAAGTTTTTCAAAAAATGAGATAC
>BRYE01000029.1:2307702-2310202 GCA_030159115.1 Actinidia arguta var. hypoleuca | reverse complement strand
AACTTGGCTTTGGGCATCCCTGCTGGGATAAGCTCGCCGACCGAGCTATCACATAAAGATGTCGACTGAACTTGTTATGAAGCGACAGTCCGACGGCAGTGCTTGTTTAAGCTCGATTGAAAGTAAAGCAAGACATTTTTTTTCTTTCACAGTAGATACACGAACGAACAACATCAATTATGGTTTTTATTTTAAAATCATACTTGTCAGTTTATTTTTATGCTCCGGTTATATATCTATTGACGTCTATACATCTATTTTTTTTCTTAAAAGATTTATTTGGTAACACTTCTAAAATGTGAACAGTTTTCATAACCTAACTGTGCCTTGGTTGGTACGAGGATTGATGCTTGTGACATGCATTAAGGCCTGTTTGGTCTGACCAAAAGATAAACACAAAAAAACAACAGTTGCAGAAAATAATTTATTTGAAATTTAACAAGCATAGGCTAGCGGGTTCTGCCTTGTTTGGACAAAGGACTTGGTCCGATAGAAAATGTAGATTTCTTTCCCAATTTGGTGGTTTGGTCTATAATCCCATCCGTTTCTTCTGAATTTCTAACTATATAGTATTTTGAATTTTTAAGTTTTTTTACACAATTTTGCCGAATTCCAAACAAATTCTTAAAAAATTGAACTTCATAACTTGATAATTAATTCAAACCCATTTTTCTTAAAATACAAATGTAGACCTGTAGACCCCACCACAAATTTGTATGCACGATTAGTAAAGTGTATAAAATGCATTATCTCTATTTTTTTGATTATTTTGTCCTACTAGCATAAAAATCAGTCACATTTTCTCCCCCCTCACATTTATTTAGTTACACGTATTTCTCATCTATGTACTCCTAATTTCCTATTACATTCAATTATTTGATTGCAAACAACAACTTTGAATTTAAAGTTTATAAATATTTAATTATTCCTTCTTTTCATGTTTATCTTTTGATTTTTGTTTTAAATAGTTTGAGTTTTTTAGGACACACATCTTAAATTTGGTAACTGATTATTCCAATTTTTCAGGACACGCTTTCTTAAATTTGGTAAGAATAAAGTTAAGGACACTCCATGAATTGTCAAGTGATTTATTCCATAATCACGTGATGTGTGGATCCCATACAAATTTAAAATTTATTTATTTATTATATCTCATTTTATTTTTTCTTAGAAGATTTTGAACTTGTTAGGTCACGTGCCCTTAAATTTGGTAACTAATTACCATCTTATTTAATACATTTAAAATTGATATGGAATTCTCCACAATAAAAAGTAGCCCTACAATAATAATAATAATAATAATAATAATAATAATATAATTTTTTTAATTTGAATCTTGGTCCACTCTTTATAGTAGAATTTCATGAATAATTTTTATACTCTCGTATTCTTAAAAAATACTTACCTTTTTATTGAAGACAATTTAATAATTTTGCCTAATAAAAAAAAGTATTTATAGCAAAAAAAGATTGTGAAGACCATTTATATTCTAAAATGACACATCATCATTTTACTGAGAGTAATTAGTCAATATTTTCTCTATAAACTTATGATGTGTTAATTGTTGATTGAATATGCTTAAACCTCATATTTACGTTGCATGCGAAATTAAAATAGTTAAACTAAAAACTTGTGTGCCAAATTGTTTGGAATTTTATTAGGAATCATGTGTTTTGTATCGTCTATTTTCATATGTGATATGTGGTGGGTCCCACAAAAATATACATATTATATGTGAGTGATACATTGTTGTTCCCGTTTCTGAAAACCCATTGTTTCCCATGTTTTTTCTATTGTTTTTGCTAATGTGTCATAAATTTTTATATGTTTTATTGTAATATTCACAAAAATGTGGACCCCAATCCCATGTGTGTGGTGCATTGCTAGTCCACTGTTCAAAATGCATGTTTCTTATCTTTCTTGAATTATTTTTGATAACTTGTCATATTTTTCTGTATTGTTTCAGGATCCATTTGGACTAATTTTTGTTGGGATGGCATATAGCTAGTTGATTTGCTTTCTCGAGTTTTTTCGTTTTTAGTATTTTTTCTTACAACACTAATAGGTACAGACTTATTTTTTAATGTGTACAAGACACATCCTCTCATAAATACAGTGGGGGCCGTCCTAATTAAAATTTTTCATATTTTTCTTTATTGTTTCGGGAATAATATTTTTTGGTAACGTGTCATATTTTTCTGTATTGTTTCAGGACCCATTTTGACTAATATTTTTTGGGATGGTATATAGCTAGTTGATTTGGTTTTTCGAGTTTTTTCACTTTTAGTAATTTTTCTTACAAAAATGATAGGTACACACTCACTTTTTGATGTGTACAAGACACACCCTCTCATAAATACAGTGGGGTCCATCCTAATTAATTTTTTTTTAAATCCTAATTAGGACGGACCCCACTGTGTTTGTGAGAGAATGTGTCTAGATGTGTACATTTTTTAGTGTGTACCTATCATTTTTATTTTTCTTACCCTTTGATTAAAAT
>BRYE01000029.1:2270202-2275202 GCA_030159115.1 Actinidia arguta var. hypoleuca | reverse complement strand
GGTCATAACAAACTAAAAACAAAAATCATTGAGCAAAAACTCAAAATTAAAATTACTAAAAATAAAAATAAAGGAAATTAAAAAAAAACTAAACAATTGATCGTGCCAAACAATGCTAAAAACATGAACTTAACAGCTCTCTGATGGTTAAGTTAGATATCCGAAATTTTATAGAGAAAAAGTGTATGTATTTGTCGATAGCTAGGTTGCGCGTACATTTCCAAGAACAACAATGGACCCTTTATTCTCTGGCTCAACGCATAGTTTGACGCGCTAGCTGTCTCATTACTCGACAGGCTACAGCTAGGCGCGTGTTCGTGCCAGCATACTACCGTGTCAATAAGTAGGCGGTTGACTCAGCTATGCTCTTGGGCGTGACTGGTAGCTCATGATCAACTGCCGACATCTCCATCTGGGCATGGGGGTTGTCAATAGGTACTTTGATGTGCAAGTAACATTTTGTCCCCGGACATCCCTTGGTATTATCGCCGAACGTTGTCCCTCGTCCAAGTTTTCAGTGCAATTATTGTTCCGAACTCGCTGAGCATTGACACCTTGGATGTAACAAAAGCTTTGGCTCAATCAGTATATCATTGGCAATGACTGTCCTGAGCTCTGGCACAGGAGATCTCCAAGCTCGCCCTATAACGACAGTCCTTCAGAGACCTCTGTCCTAGCGAGGTCAGTACTCAGGGGGTCACCGATCTTGCCTCGTTGTGGTAGTTCGTCGGAGGTCCCTGCCTTAATAAGGCCAGATTACGTCATCATATAATTCATTTCCCATACAAATGTATTGTTCTGTTTTACACAATATTATCAAAATCGTAACAAAATTAGTGCATAATTCTATTTTCATGGTTATATTTTTCAGAGGATGAAATAAATATACCCACAATGCCTTAGTTTACTTTTGCATGATTCATTTTACAAATGATAAATTTATCATAATCATAATGCAACAACAATTGTCAAAATAAATAATAGCAATAAAAACAAAAAAGTTAGAAACAATGTGAATCCTCCCACAAAAAAGTCATGACAAGTGAGTTTAAATTATTTATTTTAAATTATATAAATTTTTCTGAATTTAAATTCTAAAATGACACTTTTGGAAGCAAAATTCTCTTTCTCTTTCCCAATAGGGACAAAAATCGATGTCTCCTCCGAGTCCGCCCCATTCAAGGCTCCAGCGGTCTCCGTCAACCAAAATCCTCTTCCAAGCTTTTAACTCAAAAAACTTCTACTCCACATAAATAACTCATTTTTACAATTCGGATGGTGGGCCACTAATTTAAAACAATTTTAAAATATAAATATTTTCTCATTTTAATATTATTTTTTTCTTTCTGACATCACAAATTTTAAAAAGCTCACAAAAAAATTGACATTACTCCATTTCGTATATATAACAAAATTTATAATAAATACTGTATGTATAATAAAAATATTATGTTTAGTTATAGTATATGTTATGATCAGCAGAATAAATATTACGGGTGTGTATATTAAAAATAAAAAAAAAATAATATGTACGCATCATTATAGTAAACGTTACGATCTTTTGTGATAAAGAAAAATTATGATTTTTTTATTACAATCGATTGTAATGAATATTATATCTGAATATATACCATTTTTTAAGTGTGTATTATAGTCACTTACCGTGTGTGTACTATATATATATATATATATATATATATATATATATATATAGTACAAATGCCTGTTTGTGAAGCAAGTAAAAAAAAACAAAATGTTTGTATAACATTTTAAACAATGGCTTTATGACTGCAACTACCACAACAATAGCATTAATGGGGCTCACTGTTGTAGAAGTATCTGTCCATTTCCCATTCCATTTCTATGTACCCTATTCTTACCTGTTAATTTGATGTTATTTCCATACTTGTATCCTTTAGTCAATGGTGACAAGCTAGTCCCCCTCATTCATTCATTCATTCATTCATCTCTCTCTCTCTCTCTCTCTCTCTCTCTCTCTCTCTCTCTCTCTCTTCTTTCTCTCTCTCTCTCTCTCAACTGTCCTGACAGAGAACCATTTAATTATCTCCACCCACAAACCATAATTAGTTTCTTGTTTGTGAGCCCATCTATGAAAGGTCCAGTTTTTATAGTCTATTTTTGAATTAATTTAGTTGTTTTAATTTACAATTTTTTGTCTTTTTAGTAAAATTTTCTCACAATTTGATCAAAAATTGGTATTTTTTTGTTTCTTTGGATGAGAGGTATTTAAAAATATAAAAATTTTGATCAAATTTAAAAAAAAAATCATTAAAAAACAAAATTTTCCTTAGTAGTCCAGTAAAAAATGGATTTTTTTTCTTTAAATTAGATTAAAATTTTATATTTTTCTTATTTCTCTTTACCATATAAATTTTAAAATATAAAATTTTTGATGAAACAATATTAAAAAAATTACTAAAAAACAATAAATTGGCAAACTAAAACAGGTATACGAATTGATATTTTAGCGGCTTAATGACAAGTTTGGTCCCCAACGTATATTTTTTGTCTTATTGTGGTCCCCAATGTATCAATTGTATTAATTTCGTCTCTCATGTTTGAAATCTGTCTTTAAATAGTCCATACTCTAAAAATCATCTCATTTCTAGTGAACTTGTTTTACAATTTGGTTAATTTTTTTTATTTTTCGGGTTCGTCTTGAAAAGAGGAATCAAATAAGTAAAAAAAAAAAATCATATTTTGAAAAAAAGTTCAGAAAAAGCAAAAAAATCCAAATTACAGTGAATTTTTAGTGGGATTTTTTTTATTTTTTTGAATTTTTTTTTCAAATATGATCACTTGTTTCACTTTTTTGATTCCTATATTAAAAATTTTGACCAAAATTTGAAAAAGGTTCACTAGATATGAAATGACTTTGGGAATAGAGACTATTCAAGAACAGATTTCAAACATAAAGAATAAAATTAATATAATTGATACATTGAAAATCACAATACGACTAAGTTGGGGACCAAACTTGCTATTAAACCTATTTTAGCTGTAGCAACCTGTGCAGAGGTTGTTCATCAGTCACAGTAGTAAGGCTCCCACTAGATGGGTATTTAAATTCCATCTGTTTGGGGGAACTCTGTGCTTTCTCTTTCTATTATGTTTAGGAATAGTTGTTCTCAAGGGGCATAAGTTTTTAGAAACACCTTTCTACTGTTTCACAAGCTTAAAAATTGTTTCCAAAACACAAAAAAACTGTTCATTTGAGGGATGGGTACTAGGGAAATCAAGTCACCGGAAGTGGAAATGGGAGGGAATTCTGACCACTCTTTCAGGAGAAAGAAATTAGGAATATACTTCATTGAGTCCGATGACCGGAGGACGGCTTTGGGAGGCGGGTACGTGGGAGGAACTTCCCCGGTTAATATCCGTGGGAAGCCGATTCCAGATCTGTCGAAGACGGGTGGTTGGATTGCTGCCTTCTTCATTTTTGGTAAGTTTCCAAATTCATTTCAGTATGCCAGTGTTTGGATCTTGGGGAGGAAAATAAACATCAATGGAAGGGAAAGGAAAGGAAAGGAAAACTTGACTTCAAAAGTCACTTTTCCTTGCATAAATTACTTGTAAAATTTACGATTCAAACACAACATGGGTCCTGTTTGTTTGTAGTTTTCAGAATCAATCAGTACTCAGAACACGTTTTCAAAGAAACTGATTTTGGAATTACGCGCTGTTTGGTTGTTTTCAATATCTATTTTGTAGAACAATTCTCAAATTATTTGTTTAGTTGACAAATTTCGAATCTTTTTTGAAGAAGAATTCGTGTTTTTGAGAAAATATTCTCAAATTCTCAAAAACAATTCTCGGCAAAAGATGAATAATACATGAAGATGATGTTTGTAGTTTCAGAATCAATTAATTAGGGCACGTTTCAAGAAATTGTTTATGGAATTCGGCTCTGTTTGGTTGTTGTTTTCACAGTTTATTTTGCAGAATAATTTTCAAATTCTTTGTTTATTTGACAATTTTCCAAGCTTTTTTGTGGGAGTTTTTTTTTTTTTTTAAGAACACATGAAGTGGATTTTCACTAACTTCCCAAAAGTTTCTGACAAATACAGCACCACACCGACTTTTCTTACTTTGAAATTAATGTCAAAATTCTCTCTGTTAATTAATCTTTGTACAAAAATGACAAACTTTACTTTTGATTTAGGGCTTCTAATTTTTTTTTTCCATGCACCCATTAAAATAAATAAATATCCTTTCTTATTTTTAAACACTATTTATTTATAAACTACTCCATTTTAATTTATTTTTTTCAATAAGTACTTTTTTTTTAAAAAAATTGATCTAAATAATTTATTTTTTAAGTACTTCTAATGAAAATATACTTAAAAAATTAAACTTTTTTATCAATAATTTTATTTTTTAAAAAAATAATCTAAATATTTTACTTTTTAAGTGCTACTAATTAAAAAATAAACTTAGTTATCACTTTTTTTTTAAAAAAAGAGAGATTATTTATTTATTTCAATTGGTATATTGAGAAAAAAATTGGAAGCCTAAATCAAAGGACAATCTTATCATTTTTGTATAAAAAATAACTTTAGATAAAATATTAATATTAGTTTCAAAAGTAACAAAGATGCAATTTTTAAAACTACAGGGGAGAGGTATCTGTATTTTTTTAAAAAAAATCTCTATGAAATTTATCCAAAAATGAATAATATATGAAAATGTTGAACATTGTTTCCAAAAACAACTTCTAAAATATCCCACTGCAAAGCTGATTCTGAAAATCAATCTCTTGTACGAATTTTTGTGTCCATGTTTTCTTTTGTGCACATTCGGGAAGTGAATCTGATAAAGAGTTGTGGTTACTGGTTGAATCCTTCTTTTTATGCAGGAAATGAAATGGCCGAGAGGATGGCTTATTTCGGGCTGTCGGTGAATATGGTGGCGTTTATGTTTTATGTCATGCATCGACCTTTCTCAAGCTCAGCAAACGCCGTTAATAATTTCTTGGGAAT
>BRYE01000029.1:2250202-2252702 GCA_030159115.1 Actinidia arguta var. hypoleuca | reverse complement strand
TTTATTTAAAATTTTTAAACACCTAAATATTTTTAGTATTTTTATTTGTCATAAAAACACAAAAAAATAATAATAATTTTTAATATATCAATATAGTAGTCAATTCTATATGTTCTTAATATATAGAATAATAACTTTTAACCATCTATATTGATATGTTAAAAGTTATTATTTTTTTTTGTGTTTTTATGACAAAAATAATTATTAAATTAATTCTTATATGTTTAAAAAATTTATATAAACATTCGGAATATGAAAGTAAAAAAAATTATAAATTTTTAATCAGTTCTTTGGTAATAAATAATCAATAGATGAAATTAATTTCTTTAAAAAAAATTACAACAAAAATTTGATCAATTTTTGTGTAAGAAATAACCAAAAAATGGTATTCAAAAATAAATTTTAAAAATTAATAAAAAAATTTGATCATTTTTTTTTAATAAATAACCAAAAGATAGTATTAAAAAAATAAAAATAAAAATATTTTTTTTTCAAATTTTTGATAAAAATTTTTATAATAAAAAATAATATAATGAGTAAGAGAGAGAGAAAGAAAGAAAGAGGAAGGAGACATTAATGGACAAGAGAGAGAGGGGCATTAATGGCCAAAATAGTCAAAAGTTGTCCCATCCCCACACTCCCTCTGACACGGGGGGTGGGAATAACGTTTTCCCATTTTATATATTGTAGTAGCAACATTCTTTTGATTTTTTAAAGGGTAAATTTTCATTAACCTCTCCTAAGTTTATGACAATTATAACTATTTTATTATAATTTTAGAAATAATATTAATCTTCTTTACTTTTGAAATAATATTAAGAATTTTCGTTGAGCTCATTTTTGTACAAAAATGACAAATTTTTTCTTTAATTTAGGACTTATAATTTTTCTCTCAATATACACATTAAGATAAATAAATATTATCTATCTCTTTTTTAAAAATAATTGATAAATAATTTATTTTTAAAATATATTAAATTTGGAGCACTTAAAAATTAAAATATTTAGATCAATTCTTTTTTTAAAAAATACTTACTGATAGAAGATAAAAATAAAATGATTTATAAAAAAGAGAATATTAATTTATTTTAATGATTGTATTGAGCAAGTTTATCATTTTTGTGCAGAAATGATCTCTACGGATAATTTTAATATTAATTTTAAAAATAAAAAAAATAATTATTATTTATAAAACTATAAGAAAATTGACTGTATTTATTAAAAACTTGAGAGGAGGTCAGTGAAATTTACTATTTTTTTCAATGATTACTTACGCAGGAAAGTGTAAAAAAATAACAATTGGGCCAAAAATGAAAAATTGGATCTGTCCATTTTTTTCAGTGGGCCCACTTATTTCCAACTTTGAACTTTAGATTCGTTTTTTTGGTGTGTACTGAGATAAGAAGCCTCATATCTAGAAGCTCTAAGGGTGTGAAGAGACAAAAAGGTATATGTCCAGAGTCCATAGACAACAAATCGCAGACGCCCTGCTCTGCAGAACCAAAGAATTTCTCTCTCTCTCTCTCTCTCTCTCTCTCCGGGGTTTACAATGTCGCCGCCTTCCGATCCATCTAACCAGTAAGCGTTACTTGTATAAATCATATAAACACATGTACAATCGTATGCCTATGTGTGTGTGTGTGTGTGTGTGTGTGTGTGTTGTGATATACTTGTATGCATCATCTTTGTAGTTTCCAAAACCATATGTTTCTCTCTTGCTACTGTTTGTTGGATGCTTGAATTTATTTTTCAAGGCAGGCTGCTCATAAACCCCTTTCAAATTTATGATTCCCCTAATTTATACTCCTGTGCTTCCTCTCAGTAAGTAGTATTTTCCCCAAACTTACCTGTTTTGTTTCATCGATTATTGTTTCTTATATTGTGGTTTCATCTGTGTGATCTCTTTTTTTCAGTTCGAATTCAATTGCGACATAGCCCAGTTTTGAGAGATCGTTTGTTCGCCGCTGTGTTGGCAGCATTTGCTTATGGGTTTTACTTGGTGTATCCTTTTCTTCATTTTTTTTTCTTTTTTCTTTTTTTTTGGTTTAGTTTTTGTTTTTAACAGTCTGATTCATTTATTATAATGATATTTCGATTAGATGATGTGAGACTATCATGTACACATGCTGCTTACTGGTTCTCAAATGATTTGATGTTGCATGTTTAAAAACCCCTTTAGATTGTGTCTTGGTTCTAAAATCCATTTTGGCTTCACAAGATCGTAGGCCCAATTACCGGCTTAATTGAGTTTTGGTCTGCACTAAGAAAAAATGGATGGAGGGTTGAGAGTTAGGAAAGTTCGCATTTTTAATCTAGCTCTTCTAGTTAAGTAATGTTGGAGACTTATGTTTAACACTATTCTCTCTGTTTTCAAGGTTTTGCTTCTTAAATAGAAGAAGAGATTTCTTTTCTTTGGGAATTAGTGTATATACAGACAATGGAACCCAGGTTTGGAGGTGGATTAATGAGGTACTCCATCTTGGGGACAATGATTCTCTTG
>BRYE01000029.1:2237702-2245202 GCA_030159115.1 Actinidia arguta var. hypoleuca | reverse complement strand
TATTGTTTTTCAGCATTCTTATATTAGAGAAGGTGAAAAACCGTTTACTGTATTCGTCTTGGACTCTTGGCACTTATTTTCTCTACGTGTTGTATTGTTGGAAATGTGTGGAATTGTACAATTGCTTGCGAAAGTTGTAGGAGCCTCAATTTCACATTTTCCTTTCTCTAGCTTTTCTTTTCAGTTCTCTCTCTCTCTCTCTCTCTCTCTCTCTCATGTCAGGGTTGGGGATTGCTCTAGGGGGAAGTACGGTATCAATTCAATCATCTTTACATTTGGCCAGTGCTCGATGTCCAGCCCAAGGACCGACAACCAATCCCACCGTCCACTAGCAGGGAGCCCAATTAAAGCCGGGACAAATCCCCATATGGATTGGCTCGACTCAGGAATTAATAGCACATGTGAGGTTTGAACATGAGATCTTAGAAATGATTAGACCTCTAAGTCCCAAACCTAGATTACTAGGCTAACCTTTTGTAGTCCTCCTTGCCCATATTAGCAATAGGACAAATATTCATGTATTTGTTGGTCTATATTGTTCCCGGCTATGGTGTATAGCTCTTCAGTGACCTTTTCAGGTCTTGGAAGCTTTTTGTTGCCTCGTCATTTTAGTCTCAAAAGTTCATATAATCATGCATTCATGCCTGAGTGATCTTCCAAGCGGATAGAGCAAAGACTCATTTTTTGTTCCAGGCTAAATGTCATTACTTCGTATATATGTTAAAAGTATTTGTGTAATAAAAGGACATGTATACAAGATGAAAGATGCTTTCCTTTTGGCATTAACACATTTATAAAGTGCTTGTAAACATGTGCGTGATCGTTCCCATAATATTTTGTACTTTCCTTGACGTACATGTTCAGCGAGAGAGCAAATGATTAGAGCTGTCAAATGGGCCGACCTGATCCGGTCCAACCCGAATATAATTCAAATTTTTCGGGTTTTGAATTGGGTTGGATTAGCCTAAAAAACATCAGATCGGATTCGGACCGGACTTAACTTTGTTAGTGATCGGCCCAATCTAAAAATTGGGTTTTTTATTTCGGATTTGGGCTCGGATCGGGCTTCGAATCAAGCCCGTTCGGGCTTTAAATTAAGTCTATTCGGGCTTGAACTCGGGTCGGGTTTTAAACGGGCCCGTTCGGACTTAAATTTGGGTTAAAATTATTTTTAAAGATGAGAGAGAAATAGATTAAAAATCAAATGCCTACTAAAAAAAATGGACCAAAATTTTAAAAAAATATTATTTTAAATTATTATATAAAATTATAAAATTATTCTTCTATTTTAAAATTTGTGACATTTTTTTTATACTGTATTCGACCTTAATTTTATACCGTGTTCTGGATGAGAGAGAAAAAAATCAAATCAGGTTTGGGCTTAGGCTCATTCGGGCTTGAACTTGGGTCCATTTGGGCTCGAGCTGAGTCCATTCGGACTCGGACTTAGGCCCATTCAGGTTAGGACTCGGGTCCATTCGAATTTTCGGGCTTAATTTTAATGAAAAGTCCGAGTCTATTTTGTAGTCGGCTCGGACTCGGGACTGTTCGGGCTCAGATCAAACTCAGACTGTACGGAATCGGGTTGGGCTTGAGCAGCCCACAGGCGGCCCAACCCGTTTGACAGTTCTACAAATGACCCTGCAGATGGTGGGTCGAGAAATCCTGAAGCATCTGCCAATTCACAGATCGTAAGCAGCTTGATACTTTTGTCGAAAAAGTCGCAGTGTTCTTCATTCCTTTTGCTATAGACTTCTAACGATTCGCCTTTTATATTACCTTTGAAACAAAATAATTACCCGATGATTAAGCTGCTTTTTTTTCTTCTTCCGATCTTTATATATGACAGCTCCTATTTGTTAGAATTTCTGGATGACGATTGACGGCCCAGTTTAGCCTAAGTTTTGTTGAGATTTTTTAACTGATTTAGTTTTTTCGTTTTTTCGATTTAGAGAACTTCTTTCACCATTTGATCAAAATTTTATATTTTTGTGGTTTCTCTTGATGAGTGAAATCTAACAATGTAAAAAATTTATTTAAATTTAGAAAAATATTCACTAAAAATCAAAAAAAAAATATTTTTACTCCAAAAAAGCTATATAATTTTTTTTATCTTTAGCAAATTAGATGAAAATTGTTAAAAGGCCGGTACGCCCGGTATTTTTAGCGGTACAAAATATAAAGTTAAGCATACTTTTTTTCATTTGATTCTAAATTTTTGGATGTAGTCGGAGTGTTATTTTCTTGAGAGTTGTGCATGTTACTACATTTAATTGACGTTTCATTACTAAATTAAGTTTGGGCTAGCTTTTTGAGTTATTTTAGTTGCTTTAGTTTTTGAGTTTTTTTGTTTTAGTGAATTTATTGTACCGTTTGATTAAAATTTTATACTTTTTCGATTTCTCTTGACGTGAGGAATCTAAAAAATGTACTGTAAAAATGCTAAAGACATTATAACAAAATCTCTCATGAAGAGGAATTTGAAATGTATAAAATTTTAATTAAATCAGAAAGAATTTAACGGAAGATGGACAAAAAATTAAAAAAACAACTAAAATAAGAAAAAAAAAGCTACTGACAGCGGGTTAATACTTAAGTAAAGGTGTGGGTGTGATGTGAATGGCATACCGATGGTTATTACTTAGGCTTGGTTTGATCCTAGTTTTTCGGTTGATTTTTTTAAGTTTATAAATAAAAAAATAAAAAAAAAATATTATTATTATTATTATTTTTTTTACTTATTTTTAATTAAAGTAAAGTCAAAAAATAAAAAATTTTGACTTTTTTAATAGCAAATTTTAAAAAAACTTAATTTTTAAGCATTACCAAACGAAACCTTATTGGAAGTATGCATGGAGTGTAGACCCAACACTACTGATATTTTTAGTTGTAAAGTATTTAATGTAAGAAAATTACTTGTAGAGAAAGTGAATTAAAGAAAATGAAATAAAAATTTTTGAGGCCTTCATTTGAAAATTACTAGCAGGGGTTGGATGAAAGTCGAGATAAATTTTCGTACAAAGAAGCCCGCAGAAGCTAGTGAAATTTGAAGAAATCTCAGGAAGGCTAGTGAAATTTACCCTATTTCATATTGACTTGAAACCACCTCTCATTATTCATCAAAACCGGTCAACACGTTGTTTGGCAACTTGATCATTTTTCATATTGACTCGACTCTGTACTCATAATCACCGCCCATTATTCATCAAAATCGGTCAACACGTTATCTGGTAACTTGTTGAGGAAACTGGTCATGTACGTTATCTTTTGAGTTGTGCATGTTGTTGCATCTAATTGACGTATTGTGAATTAATGATGTTACTAGGTTAAGTTGCAGTGGTGGTTCTAAATTTTTTTTATTAATTGTGTCATGCAAATATTTAAACACAAATTCTTTATAGATGAGTTAATGTAGTTAAATATATTTTTTTATGAGTTTAACTTTTTAAAAAAATATATATAACATTACTTTTTTTTTTGACATTTTTTAAAAACTGACCCTATTAGCATATATTTGGCGTCGCCCCTGTTAAGTTGGGGTCTCATGCACCATTTTGTTCAGTTACACAGCTATAACAATGGCTGTGAAGTGTTGCTATTTCATTACTAAACCAAGTTTGGGCTAGCTTTTGAGTTCTTTTAGTTGTTTTGGTTTTTGATTTTTTGGTTTTAGTGAATTTTTTTTTACTGTTTGATCAAAATTTTATACTTTTTCGGTTACTCTTGAAGAGAGGAATCTAAAAAATTGACTGTAAAAATTCTGCTCACCTTTGATGGTTATTACTTAGGGGCTTGGTTTGATACTACTTTTTCGGTTGATTTTTTTTAAATTTATAAATAAAAAAGTAAAAAAAAAATTATGGTGATTACTCAGGGGCTTGGTTTGATACTAATTTTTCGTTTGATTTTTTTAAGCTTATAAATAAAAAAGTAAAAAAAATTATGGTTATTACTTAGGGGCTTGGTTTGATACTAGCTTTTTCGGTTGATTTTTTTAAGCTTATAAATAAAAAAGTAAAATTATTATTATTATTATTATTATTATTATTATTTTTTTTTTTTTCTTATTTTTAGTTAAAGTAAAGTCAAAAAAATAAAAAAAATAAAAAATCTTGACTTTTTGGGTAGTAAGCTTAAAAAAAAATTAATTTTTAAACATTACCAAACGAAACCTTATTAGAAGTATGCATGGAGTGTAGACCCAATACTACTGATATTTTTAGTTGCAAAGTATTTAATGCAAGAAAATTACTTGTAGAGAAAGTGAGTTAAAGAAAATAAAATTTAAATTTTTGAGGCCTTCATTTGAAAATTGCTAGCAGGGGTTGGATGAAAGTCAAGATAAATTTTTATATGAAAAAGCCCGCAGAAGCTAGTGAAATTTACCCTCTTTCATATTGACTTGAAACCACCTCTCATTATTCATCAAAACCGATCAACACGTTGTTTGGCAACTTGATCATTTTTCATATTGACTTGACTTTGAACTCATAACCACCACTCATTATTCCTCATAACCAGTCAACAAATTATTTGGTAACTTGTCCTTTTTTCATATTGACTCGATTCTGTACTCATAATCACCGCTCATTATTCATCAAAATCGATCAACAAGTTATCTTGTAACTTGTTGAGGAAACTGGTCATGTACGTTATCTTCTGAGTTGTGCATGTTGTTGCATCTAATTGACGTATTGTGGATTAATGATGTTACTAGGTTAAGTTGCAGTGGTGGTTCTAAAATTTTTTATTAATTGTGTCATGCAATATTTAAACACAAATTCTTTATAAATGAGTTAATGTGGTCAAATATATTTTTTTATGAGTTTAACTTTTTAAAAAAATATATATAACACTATTTTTTTTAACATTTTTTAAAAACTGACCCTATTAGCATGTATTTGGCATCACCCCCTGTTAAGTTGGGGTCTCATGCACCATTTTGTTCAGTCACACAGCTATAACAATGGCTGTGAAGTGTTGCTATTTCATTACTAAACTAAGTTTGGGCTAGCTTTTGAGTTCTTTTAGTTATTTTGGTTTTTGATTTTTGTTGTTTAAGTGAATTTTTTTTACTTTTTGATCAAAATTTTATACTTTTTTGGTTACTCTTGAAGAGAGGAATCAAAAAATTTGACTATAAAAATTCTGCTCACCTTTGATGGTTATTACTTAGGGGCTTGGTTTGATACTAGTTTTTCTGTTGATTTTTTTAAGCTTATAAATAAAAAAGTAAAAAAAATTATTATTTTTGCTTTTTTTATAATTAAAGTAAAGTCAAAAAAAAAAAAAAATCTTGACTTTTATGGTAACAAGCTTAAAAAAAAATTAATTTTTAAACATTACCAAACAAAACTTTAGTGAAAGTATGCATGGAGTGTAGACCCAACACTATTGATATTTTTAGTTGTAAAGTATTTAATGCAAGAAAATTACTTGTAGAGAAAGTGAATTAAAGAAAAGAAAATTAAAGATTTTGATGCCTTCATTTGAAAATTACTAGTAGGGGTTGGATGAAAGTCGAGATAAATTTTCGTATGAAGAAGCCCGCAGAAGCTAGTGAAATTTGAAGAAATCTCAGGAAGGCTAGTGAAATTTATCCTCTTTCATATTGACTTGAAATCACCTCTCATTATTCATCAAAACCGGTCAACACGTTGTTTGGCAACTTGATCATTTTTCATATTGACTTTGACTTTGAACTCATAACCACCACTCATTATTCCTCATAACCGGTCAACAAGTCATTTGGTAACTTGTCCTTTTTCATATTGACTCGACTCTGTACTCATAATCACCGCTCATTATTCATCAAAATCGATCAACACGTTATCTGGTAACTTATTGAGAAAACTGGTCATGTACGTTATCTTCTGAGTTGTGCATGTTGTTGCATCTAATTGACGTATTGTGGATTAATGA
Source organism: Actinidia arguta var. hypoleuca (assembly GCA_030159115.1). Taxonomy (NCBI): domain Eukaryota; kingdom Viridiplantae; phylum Streptophyta; class Magnoliopsida; order Ericales; family Actinidiaceae; genus Actinidia; species Actinidia arguta. The sequence goes on along the minus strand of BRYE01000029.1, from coordinate 2,239,280 downwards.
TGTTATTAGGTTAAGTTGCAGAGGTGGCTCTAAATTTTTTTATTAATGGTATAATACAAAATTTTAAATACAAATTCTTTATAGATGAGTTAATGTGGTCAAATATATTTTTTTATGAGTTTAACTTTTTAAAAAAATATATATAACACTATTTTTTTTTTTAATATTTTCTAAAAACTGACCTCATTAGCATGTATTTGACGTTGCCCCTGTTAAGTTAGGGTCTCACGCACCATTTTGTTCAGTCACACAGCTATAACAATGGCTGTGAAGTGTTGCTATTTCATTACTAAACCAAGTTTGGGCTAGCTTTTGAGTTCTTTTAATTGTTTTGGTTTTTAAGTTTTTTTGTTTTAGTGAAATTTTTTTACTGTTTGATTAAAATTTTATATTTTTTTGGTTTCTCTTGACTAGAAGAATCTGGCTGTAAAATTTTTGTTCACCTTTGAGAGAAAAAAACTGCTAAAGACAAAATCTCTCGTGAAAAAAAATTCAAAAACCTATAAAATTTTAATTAAACCATAAAACAATTTGTAATCGAGCAAAAGAACTTGAAAATCAAAACAACTAAGGAAGGTGTGGGTGTGGGTGTGGGTGTGGGTGTGGGTGTGGGTGGCATACTGATGTTTAATACTTACAGTGAAAAAAGTGAAAACACTAATGATATTTTTAATTTTCAAGAAATTAATGCGAGAAAATTACTTGTAGATAAAGTGAATTAAAGTAAAAGAAAAGAAAATTTTGTGATGACTTCATTTGATACAAGAGTTATGTAAAAATATGATAATTTTGCAAAAAGATTAAAATATGATAGTAAAGTAATCAAAAAATAAAATTTGCAAGATATGATTTGAGGGAAAAATAATCTTACTGGAAAAGTTAAATATAAGAATTCCATAAACTCTCTAATTTTACAGTAAAAATGTAAGAAATTAAAGTTTTTTTTTTTTTAAACTTAACTTTCTTTCCAAACAATTGAGCAATGCCAAACTCAGTAGAAAATGAGCTAACACCTTCCTTTTCTCCTCACTCATTTTTTATTTTTATTAAGGTAAATTTATCAATAGTCATATTTTCTTTTATAATTGGGTATCTGGTTCATTGGACTGATTAATCCAGAAGACAAATCTCATCGTTCACAAGTGGAAGTCTATTTAAAGCCGGAATAAAATCCGTATGAATTGACTCCACACATGAATTGATAGCACGCTTGTGAGAGTTCTAAGACCAAATACATGAGAAATTGATCCCTTAAAGGGTTACTACATACTCACATTTATTTAAATATTTTCACTACAAATAATGTCATTTGAGTAAATTCACCTTAATAAAAATAAAAAGAGTGCAACTGAAAAAAAAAATGAAGTATTTAACTCACACCCTAAATCAAAATCTTATGTGTGTGTGTGTGTGAAGGGTTGTCATCTACCAACATTATTTTATAGAAAAATGATAGGAGCTTCTTAACATATAGCCATTGGTATGTTATTGTTGGTCATTTGGTCAAATATTTTAAAATGATTCACAAAATAATACAAAAAATAGGTTAAGAGGTGAATAATGCCTCCCCAAATAGTG
>BRYE01000029.1:2225202-2230202 GCA_030159115.1 Actinidia arguta var. hypoleuca | reverse complement strand
AATTTTAATTTCTACTTTGAAATAAGTCATTTTAACTTAAATTCAATTATACCAAACATCCTTTTTATCTAATTATTTTTTCAGCCTTTTCACTTTCCTAGATGTGAAATCCTTTATTGTTTATTCCACTTTATCAAACTGTTTGTTTTGCTTCTTATTTTTCCAACAAGTTGTGTGAAATCATGACCATGGATGCTATTGCGGGAAACGTGATCCTCAAAAGCCATTGAAAAAACTTCCCCAAATCAACCCCAGCCAGCTCACAAGCTTTAATTGACAACACAGACAAAGAAAAAACTGCAGAAGAGTCGCCGCGACTTATGCTTTGCCTCTTGTTTTACAGGATTGATATTGATTTGTATTCAATTAACGTGACTTTTTAAAGTATTAATCTTCACAAACGGAATTTAAACTTGAATCATCAAAATGAGACACCACATGATTAAACTACCAATTTTTGAAACTTCAAAGAAGTTGTTTCCTTTTTGTTTTAAACATCGTATTGCTGTTAATTTTAAATGCACTGTCCTTAACAAAACTGTTTTTCTAATCCAACCCAAATAAAAAAGAACGAAGATCGAACTGGCTTCCATGTCATTTTCTTTTCAAACTCAGCCTAAAGAAACATTCTTTCTTCGGTCATATTCATGAAAACAACGTGGCAATGGAAATCATAATGAGTTTATATTTTATGTAGGTCAATTTGGGCTGGACCAATCCAAGAAATCCAATCCCAGATCGAAAATTTTTAGGGGCTTGAGCAATATAAATTAAAGCACAAGACCAATTTTGGACAAAAATTTTAAAGCCCAAATTAAAATTTGGAAAGTTATATTGTGCTAAATAGACAGTTATATATGCAATAAAAATTATATGTGCACGTTATTCATATATTTACTCATTAATTTTCCACTTTCAACTAAATCTGAGTTATTGATGCTATAGCTTGTAAGTAATTCTAGTTCAATTTTGACAATTCTCTTTCTCTAATTGTAACCACTAATTGCCGTGTTATGAACGACCAAATACACACTAAACCTCTAAATAGTAATCGTATCAAAATAATTTTTTTATACGACTTTCGTTTTAATTTATTCAAGTAACCTGAGACTAACCCGAGTTAAATAGATGAAGCATGAGTTGAACTTAAACAAAATACTTTGAGTCTGACACCAAATTTAGACGGATTTGAATAAATTTTAATACTCAATGGGTCGATCTTAGTCAGACTTATGATACATCGGAACCCACCCGAAATGCGGGCCTAATTTCATGTGAAAACGCCATTCTTCATTTTTCGCATCTGTAAAAGGAAATATAACTTCCTAAGTTGGCTCTTTTAAACAAAGTTCAAAGAATAGGAACGAGACAACCTCAACACACCAACCCAGCTTTTCATAGTTAATAGTTCCAATCATTTCATTTTGTGCATGTTTGACACAGTTTAAAAAAAATAACTTTTACTTTTTTGTCTTAAAATTTGTGTCAAACAACTTCTGCTAATGAGCAAAAATCTGAAAACGACCTAATTCTTAAAAGTACTATTTTAAAGCTTTTTAATTTTTACTTTTAATTAAACAATTCTAACATAAATTCAATTATACCGAACATATGCATTGGGTTAGTCTCTGATGCTATGAAATGACGGTGGTGGAGGGGGGATCTTGTTAGGCACCACTATCGGACCCCCTAAAACTGATTCTCTCCAATCAGAATAATAACCCTTAAAACGCCCAATGCAAAACCAATCACTGGGGTCAATTCAAACGGGAAAAACTTTTGAGTTTTAACCTTCAGGAATCTCTCCAACTATCCGGAGATTTAGCATAAAGGTTGGCCGGCCTCAGTGAACCGAACCTAGTGTCAGGAGTGTGGAGTTGTGCCCCCACGACTGTATTGGGATCAAAAATTTGAAAGTCTATGGCATTTTACTAGAAAAATATACAAAATTCAATTGGTATATACAGCATTTTGCTAGCATAATTTTTGCAATTTTCCCTATAAAGTGATAATGGGGAAGAATAAGCTATGTCGGCAACTAACAGTGATGGTATGAAATAGGCAAATCGATCCATATCCTCACTGTCGACTGCCCCACGACTTTATCTCATTGTTCTTTGATGAAATGTCAGAAAAAATGGGGCAGTCATGTGATCCATAATTCTTGTATATCATCCAATCTGGGTGATTAAGAAGGAAGCCGCAATTACGCTGTTATTATCCCATCCATGCTGAAGATCATAGCTACCAGAATCCATTCATTTCTTGCAAGACCCGAAGAAAAGATTACATTTCCTTATTTACTATATCATCTGTTCCATGCCCGGACGAGGAGCGAATACACTTTCTAACACAGATTTGCAAAAATGATAAATCCATTCGTTGTATCAATAACCAGTCTGGTTCTGTTATATAATAAAAAACAATTTGGAATATCTATTCGTTCTATCAATAACCAATTCGGTTCTCAGGAGAATCTATGTAGATATAGATGGGAGGTAGACGAGAGTAGCTTTCTTCTAGAAGCGCGTTAGAAGATAAAAGCACCCACCCAATACACCCGACATATAGAGGATTGAAAGTTCCAACAAATCGGCTCCCATGATAGATCAGATATAAAGTTAAGAGGGCTCTTATTCAACAGAAAAAAAAACAGCTTTGATTTCGGCTCATCGGGATAGAGACAGTCAAAAGATAAATTTTCGTCGTTTGTGAATCACTCATGTAAACACAGTAATTCGCGAAAGCGGGGTATCCTATAATTATTGTAGATTAATATACATTATGTACGAGAGACGGATGCTTCTTAATCGTAAAATACTTGTATTTGAGGAGCAGATGATTGAAAGCCTTTCCTGTAATGGATGCACAAACAGATATAGTTATGCCGCTGAATACCGTGAAGCAATCCTCATAACTTGGCCTCCCATTTCAACGGACCTCTTCAAATATCAAATTCTTCCGAGAAACATCCATCTTGACACAAAAATCAAATGGCCTTGACAGCAGAAACCATCGAACTTATATATCAATATATTATCTGCAGGATAAAGGGAAGTTAACCAACATCCACCTTTATACACAGCCCCTGTAATGCTAATTGATGAATGTTTAACGAGGATCTACATAAGACGTCGAACAAAAGCATTTTTTGTATTCTATCCTCCAGCTGTAGAAATAATCATAAATATGCCAACTGTAGCTGGTAACATGCGAGAAGGAATTGATATAAATCAGAACCTTATTAATGGAGCATACACTTATTCACCTTCGATCACAACTCATTAATCATTCAAATCTAAAAGATAAGGTGATTGGTACTAGTGCTACAACCTCAAAAACACGAGGAGCAAGAAACTTAGTAAAATATAGAAGCACAAACAAGGTCAGATGCACTTGATTAGAACTATTTTTCCCAACTATCTTGCTACTTCATCCATTCATTTCAACCTGCCGCATTAGAGAAACACCAAATTGAGCACAACCCCCACAACAACAGAATAAAGAATGTGGTCCTGGGATTCTCCAACTTTGAAGGTAAAACAGATATTAGTAATCGGATCCTCTTCTAGTCAAGTCATTTGTCATAAGGCCTAAACCCAAAGCCCTCCCACGCAACCACCTTAAAATCTGTTCAAAAACACATATGGCCAACCCCAAAGAAAGAGAAGAAACCAAAAAAAAGGGCAAAATGTTGAGGAGCACCAGAATGAAAATCTTCAATAGGAAACTTGTTACCCTTAGCAACTCTCTATGTAGAGAATAAGTAGCTAAAACTATAAAAATGATCATCACTCTCAGCACATCATCCGCACCCAATAAAGAATGCTAAAGTGGCACAATTTGTTAAATAGAAACGAAGCAATCTTCAATAGGAAACTCGTTACCCGTAGCAACTCTCCATGTAGAGAATAAGGAGCTAAAACTATAAAATTGATCATCACTCTCAGCACATCATCTGCCCCCAACAAAGAATGCTAAAGTGGCACAATTTGTTAAGTAGAAACGAAGCAAACTCAAATTGTAAATGTCTACGTCTCTCACTCTCTCTTGGGGGGTGGGGGTGGGGGACGGGGTTCTTTTACTTTAGCAAGAAGGTCGGATTATATCACCCGTCATAATGAAATCCATGGATTTTGCAATAAGAATTTACATTTAAATTGCATAATAAAGTTGGATATGTACTTTGGTTTGATTTCAATTCTAAAGCAAATGATTTTGTATTAAAACTTTGGGATCTGATTCCAATTAAAGTTTCATTTTCACCGGAATGACCCTTTTAAGTTTTTCTTAATGATCCTTAGCGATATTTCTTCAATGTGGCTTTTAAATTGCATACTACTCAGTTATGGTAGGTTGTTTGGTTAGGGATACGGTTTATGTTGTTCCAATGCTTGTATCATGTGACTCATATCCCAATCAAGGATGGAAGCGGGATTTTAAACTTGACAGTGATCAAAAATTCGTAACGAATGTGTTAAATACAATATCAATTTATACCCACGCAAAATGTGGAACATCACAATAAATTCTAAATAGAAAAATACGTCTCTATTCAACAAATACAAATACTAGACATCTCAAGTAATGCAAACATCATAGAAAGACTTCTTTCTTTTCTGGAATTATTTCTTTCTTTTAAAAGGAAATGCAGATTCTCCTATTTCTTCATATAAACGCTGTTTTATCATCAATCAATACGCAAGGAAAAATACTTCAAATTGTTCGATTAAACCCCATAGATGGATTTGACGCTCCAATGATTAAGGTTAAAATGATTTACCCAGCAATAGCACCATCGGAAAAATATCAACCCCACTCAAAATGAAGGGGGGAAAATCCAACAAGAACAAATCAACAGCAAATGACTCATAACAAAATAGACCCATATACTACAAACTCCACTTGACAAGCTGACCGCCCCCCCCCGATTAATGTGCAAGATCACCCCTAATCATACGCATGTTGCTAAAAAGTTCAACGAATATCAAATTATTTGC
>BRYE01000029.1:2192702-2197702 GCA_030159115.1 Actinidia arguta var. hypoleuca | reverse complement strand
AATAGAACTCAGTTTTTCAGTTGTTCAATATCTTTGCTCAAGTCCAACCCAATTAAATTTTAATTCGGACTTTAAATTTTTTATCCAAGATTGGTTTTGTGTTTTAATTTATATTACTCAAACCCTAAAAAATTTCGAGCTGAAATTGGATTTCTTAAATCGATCCAACCCAAATTGAACCCCTACATAAAAAATAAAACCATTATGTTTTACACTACCACGTTGTTTTTCGTGCAAATGACCGAAGAAAGTATGTTTCTTTAGGCTGAGTTTGAAACGAAAATGAAGTGGAAGCTAGTTCCATTTTCGTCTTTGTCATTTGGGTTGGATTAGAAAAAGAGTTTCGTTCGGGATTATGTTTGATAAAAAAAGAGGAAACAACTTCTTTGAAGTTTCAAAAATTGGACTGCATATTGCAATTTAATCATGTTGGGCTTCATTTTAATTATTCAAACCGTTTATATTATAAATTCTGTCGTGAAAATTATACTATAAAAAATCGCTTTGATCGAATACAAATCAATATTCATTCAGTAAAAACAAATGAACAAACCATGTTACATCAATGTGAACACTTGCAAGTGGTGGTGATCTTATCTCTTTTGCACTTTTTTATGTGTGCCTGTGTTGTCAATTAAAGCTTGTGAGCTGTCTGGGGTTCCTTTGTAAGAAGAGATTGGTTTGGGGGAGTTCTTTCAATGGCTTTGAGGATCACACGTCTCCCGAATAGCATCCATGGACCATGGAATCAGAGATTTCACGTAGACCTGTTGGCAAAGTAAGAAGTATAACAATCAGTTAGATAAAGTGGAATAAGAGACGTCACATGAATTCTGGAAAAAATAGGAGAAAAAAAGTCAAAAAATCAGGACTGAAGATCAGGTCTGATACATAAAGTTTGCTTTAACATCGACCGTCACATCAGACAAAGTGAAATCGATTTCACACAGCTCGCCTAGAAAAGTAAAATGTCTGATTAGATATAAATCTAAAATCAGTAGTATTTGATATAGTTGAACTTACATTATAATTGTTTATTTAAAAATAAAAATTATTTTTTTTTTAGTTTTTGTAAGTTATTTTTGACCTATAAACAGAAATAAAAGATTTGTCAAATATTTTAGCACAGATTTCAATATAAAATTTTAATGATAACAAAATTTTAGATGCTTTGTAAAAAGTCTATAGAGACCTTCCTGTCTTCTTCCCCCCATTTTTAAGTTTAAAGCTTTAATAATTCATTCATGATTGGTGGTATCGATGACTCAAAGTAAACGCTTTTGGCAGTTACCCCCACGCTCGAAAGCATCTCCGCTCAATTTATGCTACGAGTAATGATATAAAAATAAAAATATTTATAACGAAGTAGAATATGAGTATTTTAATTTATAATAATAAAAAATTATTAAAATGAATTTAATTTATTAAAATATCATTATCACTTACGGTAGAGCGAGAATTTTGACTCGAAAGGAGCCAAATTAGAAAATAAAAAGATTTCAATTGATAAGATCGTGTCAAAAATATCTTCACTAGTTTATGTTATGATTATGAGTAATGATATGTTTTATACAGAAGTAGAATATAGGTATTTCAATTTTCAATAAAACATCTATCGAGATGAATTTTATTTACTAAAATGCAGGGAGGAACTAGATTTTTGACTCAATGAGCCAATTTAGGAGAAAAAGATTTCAACACCAGACAAGATTCTTACGGGTCTTCTATTTTACATGTTACGATCGTGTTAAAAGTATCTCCACTTGTTTATGCTATGAGTAATGATATACAAGAAAAGCGTATGTACATATGTACAATATGAGTTTTTCAATTTTTCAATAAAAAACCTATCAATATGAATTTCATTTATTAAAATACCATTATCATCCGGGGCGAATTGGAATTTGACTTGGGAGGAGGTTAAATTAGAGAATAAAAAGATTTTAACATCTGACAAGATCCTTATGGGTGTTCTATTTTAAATATTATAATCGTATTAAAAATATATCTACTCATTTATGCTATGAGTAATAATATATAAACAAAACGTCTACATAGAAATATATTGATTTAATGCTATTTTAACAAAGTTACTACTTATTTAAAAAGTATCACATTCATTTATACATTATACAATATACACATTCGAAAAAAGTTGATGCGACTGTTTTATAAGAGAATTTTCAATAGAACCATCAAACCTAATTTTTTGCTAAATTATGGTACAATTTTGCGCGATTTTAACTTCAACAAACACCCTTAAAAATGGCCTCCCCATTTTTAAGAGTTGCTTTGTGGAGTTACTGTAACAATGCTAAAGATTAAAACGTATTTTCTTCTCTCTCATCTCTCTACTATACTCCATTTCATCTTCTTCTCTCTTTCCATAGCTATTTTCTTCTCTCTCCATGGTTGCGTCTCCAAATAGCCTCTGCCATGGCGTCAATCCCTGGCCTCTATTTCTTGAGTGATGAAAACAAAGATTTGAGATCAAAGATTAAATCGAAATCAAAGATTTATGAGGTTCTTGAGAGATGAAGTGATCAAAATAGATGCAAAAAATTGTATGCAAATAATCTCTCCGTATATATATATATATTTGTAGTTACTGGGTTTACTAAGATAATGTTTGTTAACTGTTTAATTTTTATTTTAGTTTTTTGATAAAAATATAAACAAAACTTGTATGTGTTACTATTTATAAATAAAAATAAGTTAAAATTACTACTACTATTTTTTAAAATAGTGAAAACAACGAAAATATATTTTTATTTTGTTTACAAAATCACCACCACCACCGCCTCCTCCTCCTCCTCCTCCTCCTCCACCGCCACTATTTTTTATCACCTCCATTACCATCACCACCGCCTCCACCACCACCAATGCCGCCGCCACCGCCAACAACAACAACAACGCCACCTCATACATTAGGGTGAACACAAATATATTTTTATTTTTAAATAATTTTAAAAAATGTGAACACAAATAAATTTTTAATTTTTATTTTACATAATAATAAACGAAACTAAACAAATATAAAATAAATACAAAAAAAATAAAAAAATAAAAATATTACCAAACATTCCCTAAATAATTCAGTACAGATGGCCCTAAAAACCATGCTAAACAAATCCGTTCAACAAAAAAAGCAAAAGGGACACACACAAAAAAATACCAAAAAACAGCCAAAAAATCTAACTGCCTTAATGTAGTTTTATATTAGGTATTTGTAACTATCTATCATCATTAGTGCAAAATCAACAAAGCATGATCTTAATTAAGAACTTAATCCATAATTTTTTTAAGGACCTGCTTCTGTGCAGTAAAAAAAAAGGCCTGTAACTCTGAAATCCAAGCATTTTGATCCTGTTTTGGGTCTATTTTGATGATCCAAACCGTACATATTGTAGATTCCGTCGTAAAGATCAATACCCTAAAAAATTACATTGATCGAGTATAGTTCAGTATCCATTCAATATTAATTTATATATTAATAAACGAATATAACATGTAGGATGCTATCCATTTATCTTGATATAAATTGTTATTGATCGACTAATTTTATATATTTGATCACAGTTATTTTTTATAATATTAAAATTCTTGATAAGATCTACAGTATAAACGGTTTGAATTATCAAAATGTATCCAAAAAGGGCTTATAATATTTGGACTGAGCAGTTAAAACATGGACCGCAGATAAGCTGTCTTGTTTTAAAGCCCAACCACTAGTGAAAAAGGCCTTTACAGATAATGATGTCATTGATGGTGAAAAAGGTATACTTTATCCATCCTTTTATTAGTTTACTATATGATTTGGACTTGACATTTATGGAAAGTGATGCAGCATATAAAAACAGGTTAATTTAACAATTGGTCCCTATACTTTCACCATTTAATTTTCTTGAGGTAAAAGTCAAATTTTCTTGTTTGGAATGGCTAAAAAATTATTTAATTTTTTTTTGCAATGAATTAATGAAAAATCACTATTGACTATTGGGTTTACTTCTAGTCCATACAGATCCTAAAAACAAGGCTAAAAATAATCCATTTTAATGTAAGTTTAGATTGGGTATTTGTAACTATCTATCATCATAAACATCATTAGTGCACAATAAAAAAAGCATGATCTTAAAGAAAAACTTAATCCATAGATTTTTTAAGGACCTGCTTCTGTGCAATAAAAAAAAAAAGGATTGCACCGGTGCAGTCTAAGCATTTTTGTCCTATTTTTTTTTGTCTATTTTGATGATCTAAACCATATATTTTGTATATTTCGCCATAAAGATTAGTACTGTAAAAAATCACATTCATCGGGCATAATTCAGTATCCATTCAATACTACTTTATATTTTAATAAATGAATATAATACACATGATTCTATCTATTTATATAGGTATAAATTATTATTGATCGACTATTGATCCATATCCGATCAACATATTTTTTTAGATTATTAAAGTTCTTGATGAAGTATACAATCTGAACGGTTTATATCATCAAAATGTGTCCAAAAAAGGGCTCATAATGTTTGGACTGCACAGTTAAAAAATGAACTGCAGATAAGCTGGTCATTTTTTAAAGCCCAACCACCAATGAAAAAGGCCTTAAAAAGATGACGATGATGTTATTGATGGTGAAAAAGGTAGACCGCATCTATACTTTTATTAGTTTGTTATATGATTTGGGCCCGACATTTATGGAAAGTGATGAAGCATACAAAGACAGGTTAATTTAACAATTGATCAAGTTTTACTTTGTTCCAATTTGAACAATTAAAACCCGTTAACAATTTGAATGAAAAACACACACACACGAAACTCACATTGCCATTTTTAGTGACATTACGAGTAACAATTGTGGTAAAACTACCCTCTACAAATGGTTATGTGAGCTTTATTTTTCATCTAAATTCTTACATTGGAACCATATTAAAACTATTAGGTCCTCATTTTTCAAATTAAAACTATAACAACTAAAGTGAAACTATGATCAAACT
>BRYE01000029.1:2102702-2105202 GCA_030159115.1 Actinidia arguta var. hypoleuca | reverse complement strand
TTCATAAAAATAGGTTTAATTAGTTATTTAAGTTGTCATTATTAGCTATTAATTTATTTCAAGATTCAAATTAAAAACTTCTTATCTAATTGCTATTTAATGGGGTGTGTGTATCATACACTAAAAATAAAAAAAATGTGTACCGAAGTGTCTCCTATAGAATGTTCAAATAGAGAGTAGCAGAGCAGTAGCAGATTTTATAGCCAATTTCACCCTGCAATAATAAACAAATCTCTTAGTCTAGTTTGCATGGGCATGTAGTTTAGGGTATATATTTTGCTAGATTAGAATTGTTCAATCTTATAGAGTTGACTGAGTACATAATTTATATATATATATAAAAAAAAAATTGATTGGACATCGACAACAATATAATCAGATCGCATATCTTTTAAGTTTATTCTCAAAATTTTACTTGCTATTTATTTTACTCATTACAAATATAATTTGGTCATGAAACTATTAATGTCCGATAAACTTAATAATTTCAGAAATAATTTATTCGATAAACCTGATAAATTGGACCCAAGTAAGAATGGAAAGTAGGCGGAACGGGGCTCTTGATGATATTAATATGTATTCTTATCTTTGCTCTATTTTTTGTCGGGATTTAGTTTTAGTCTATCATCCTCGGACCTAAATAGCGACTTGAGTTTTTTGGAATTCCCCGGACCATTGTACATTCTTTTTTTCCCACCTGTTCCAATTACGGAAAAAAATATTCTTATTAGAAAAAAGAAAACTCATATATGGGACAAAATAATCACTTCAAAAAACTCTTATATATTCATATAAACTCACTTCAAATAAATTTATTTCAAACACGTTCAAAAAAATCAAAACTTTTTAGTAAAAAAAAATACTCCAAACAGGGCCTGAAACTGGACCTTAAGGACCAAACATACTGTGAACGTTCATCATTTGCCATTGCATTTCATCAGCTGATCTTTTTCTATGCCTTCTGTTTTTGCATTAACTCACATTATTTTCTCTTTCTTTTTCCTTCTTTTCTAGTTATGGTCAGGTAATGACTGCACTGATTGAGTCACAATGAATCTATACTTTATCAAGCCTTTCTGACCCTAGTTGACTTAGATTTGTTTTTTGGTTCAATTCATAAAGTCCCACAAAACCCCACTCAACTCGCAGTCCAGAGTGCAAATGAAACTTCTCATCAGGTTTCTCTGGACCGAGGATGTTTATAGAGTTGCTGATAAAAATGTAGAAAGTCCCTCTCTATTGTGCTCAAGTGGAGCTCCATGTGGTCATTGGATGTAAATCCAGTATCTCTCCCTCGGAGCCCTGGTCGGGGCACAAGCAGGTTAGCTGTTTCAGACAAATCCAGTATGCCATGCTCAAACCCCTGACCACGGCTTGAGCTGTCGTGCAAAAATTCTAAGTAAAAAGAACTTCATTTTGTTTCCAATTTTGTTTTCATATAAAAACTTGGTTTTCTCTGTCATTACGGTGAGCCATGAGATTAGCAGCCTTGTGAGAATTCCCGAGTGTTCCAAAGCTTTTATTTCTTGTTCAAGGTGTTAAAATATTTCCCTTGGTATGGAAACAAAAGATTTTAACTTCTAACTTGTTCTAGATTGAGTTGTTTTTCATGAAAACCCACACTAGCATTGCAACAACATCCTTTCAACCCTTGGCCATTTGATAATGGAGCAGTTTAATAACTGAGATCAGAGGCGCAAAGCTTTAGGAAGTCACAGGACCAAGGAGTCTTGACTTCATCCTGCTGTGTCCGAGTTATAAGTTGGATTCAAATCAGAATTCACATCTGGATGGACTAAGATTTAGGAGTAGGCTATGTCCTTATTGCCTCACATAGGAGAAAGTATAAAGACTTGTCTTATCATTCTACTACAATCATGTAGCTTGTACTGCCACAAGTACCAATTAACCACCTTAATTCCGCCTCACCACAGCACGAGCCACTACTATTGCCGCCACTGAATGGACCTCTATAATTGATGCCAAATGTTCAAGTGATAATTATGTTAAGTGTTCGGCTAATATATGGGATAAATTTACGGCTTCGTCACTTATAGGTTGTAACGCTTCCTGCCTGCGTACCCAAGGACGGACTCAAGATTTTAACCTTGGGAAGCGAATGTGCATGCAAAACACAGAAATTGTAAACTATCCAAGAAATACAATATTAATTTAAACCTTGGGGTGGTGAACCTCTATAATATCGAAAATATTAGCAGCTAATGCTACTATAAAACTAGGTGTTTAACTATAGAGAAACCCTATGATTAATTCATTTTGAATTCTAGAAAAGTAGCAGTGCTGTTAACCATACCGTAAAATGACCTTGGAATTATCTTTAGAATCATAAGATTACATTCATCTCCCTGCGATTTCTAATTATTACATATGGTCTGACACTAATCTCCCTCCTACTTTATTTGTAGGTTTCAAATTAACCCACCGTGCGCATATGTTAACCAACAACGACAAAGACAGGTAATGCAATTTGCTCATATTT
>BRYE01000029.1:2082702-2085202 GCA_030159115.1 Actinidia arguta var. hypoleuca | reverse complement strand
CAATCGACATGACAATGTATTACAACAAAAGTTGATCATTAGTACTTCCTCTATCTCAAATTGAAGAGCCATTAATTTATGTTGGAGCGTCCAAAATGAATGTCCAAGTTAAAAATCAAAAAAAAAAAATATACAACTTTTTTTCTTTTTTTTTTTTATAAATTATTTAACTAACATTTCAACCAAATTAAAAGGTCATGCCTAATGATTATAGGGATAAAATTATAAAATTAATAAAAATAAAATATAATAATTATATTCCTTTAAAAAGTTAGACTTCTCATAAGGAGACTTAATTTTTTATATTTTTTTTGGCAGAACCTATATATTATTATACTTGAGGGAACAAATTCAAGTTTTTTTTTATTAAGAGAAAGGGTTTGATAGGGTTTGAAACTACCACCGGTGCAAGAAGCTTAAGGTGTCTGTCACTTGAGCAATACTCCAATAACACCAATAACGCACAGAGAAGTTATTTGGTGTTCTTAGAGTATTGCTTCATAATCCAAATAAAAAAAATAATAAATTCCACTATTTAAACCAATCACGAGAAAATTATACCACCACTAAGATTTTCTCTAAAAGTGCTAAATAATTTCTCACAAAACAAACATCCTCCCAACTGCAAATTGAATGTGGATAAGGGCACCTGGCACTTTTGGATGATGTATTAGGCATTTCTTGAAGAGCTAAACACTCTTATCAGGATAAATGGATCGTTGTACACGTGTTGCTTGTTTGATATGGATAGGCATATGAATTATAGAGGTCTCATGACCATTTCTTGAATTCGACTTCTTTACAACTATCCAATATTATTTTACCAAAAAAATAAAAATAATAAGCATGTTTAGTTGTTGATTTTAAAAACAGTTTTTAAAGCATTCTACAAAATCATTTTCAAAACATTATATACATCCCCGCCCGCATTCATTAGTTTAGAAAGCCACGGCAATGCTAAACTATATGAGTTGGTTATCGATACCGATTCGGGAAATTGAAATAAGTTTGGCAACAGATTACAAAATTTTGGTGATCTTCTCTATCTAATGAATAAGGAGTTTGCTTTAAAATCGTATGCCCTACACCCACCTCCGAGCATATGCTTCAACAGGAATCACAATAAAATAATTTAAAAACAGAATTCAATTATTCAAAAAAATTTGAAACATACAATCGAACAAATTTCTTATATTTTCTAGAAGAAAAAAAAGGACCAAGTTACTTTCAGACACATTTATTGTTAGAAGAGTCATCCACTACTAATGTTTTACAGATTAATAATTTTTTATAAATTTTTCTTGTTCATTGATGTAAAATCTATCACATCAAAATAAGCTATGTTTCATATTATAAAATTTTTATCATTCACGTGCAATTGGTAGTTCAAGTGGTAAAATATCCAATACTCTACCTACTTATAGGATTCAAATCTTAGCACCTCATTCCCCTTCCTAGATTAGAAATAGAGTATGAATCGTATGTATAAAATAAACAATAACAATTTTATTATTCCCTGTCATATTAATTAACAAAATACATTCCTATAATTTGATTATGAGAATAAACTAAGCCCTGTAATTTTAATTTGATAGTAATTTAAATAATTCATTAGTTTTCGTCAATTTAGGGTTAACGAAATCAATTGGTTTCAATCCAAAATGCATTAAAACCAAACCACATTGTATATATTTTTTTAAAGGTCCTAATCGAATAATTCTCATTTTAAAATGATATAAATTTTATATAATAAAAAATTCAAACTCTCTGATTTGTCTTATTAATTGATTCGATTATGATTTTAAAAAGGAGATAGTACTATACGAAGTCGTTTTTATGCATTTTGAATGTGAATCAATTGATTCCATTAGTTTAAATTGTAATCGAATTAAAATTATAAAATTTAATTTATTTATATGGTCAAACTCTAATATCTTTTTTACAATTTTTGGATCCCAATTGGAGTTTCTTTTGAGATTAAATTCATTAATATATCATGCATTTGTTAATAATAATATTTTTATTTTATTTTTTAATAAATTCATTACGTGTTAATTATTGATTTTGACTCAGCACCTTTTTGTATTTCTTGTTTCATTCTCTACGTTAATCGAGGGACACGAAAAGCGCATTTATTGGCCAAAAGGGTCCCACTTGGACGGTTTCCTGGCCTTCATTGATTGAGATGGAGACAAAACCAGAGCATATGCATTGAGCACTGGCGTGGTAAATGCAAACCAGATGCGTCTCACCGCACCCCAAAAATTGAACAATCTTTTATTACAGATTTATCCTCAAGTCAAATTACCAAAAAGGACAGCTAGACACCAATCCTAAACTCTCTGCAACTCACACAACCCCACCGCCATGGCCATCATCACGGGCAGGGGCGCATTCAGGATTTTTTATCAATGGGGGCAAAATTTATATAGAGCCATATACAAAATTGATGAGTGGTAGCAAATTATATTATTTTTCAATTAAAGAAGATAGATGTATA
>BRYE01000029.1:2037702-2042702 GCA_030159115.1 Actinidia arguta var. hypoleuca | reverse complement strand
TACATAGTCAATTTCTTAGCACCAAAGTAACCTGTATTCTTACTAAGAAACCAAATTTTAAGTCTAAATCATGACATTTACAAGGGATGTATGCAAAAGGTCAATAAGGTAACAAAGAGGGCGGATGGAATAGTTAGCTATACAATCCGATCCATCCATATTATCGGATAAGGAGATTGAGAAAAATGTCATATCCTATCCTATCCTATCCTATGTTTTGGTTGAATATTTTGGTGTAGAAGTTTCCACTTCTATCCAATCTAATACATTTAACTATGGATAAAGAGTGAATTTACTACATTATTTTTAATCGTATCCAATATTATATATCATTAAGGTTATTTAAGTAAATCACTATCCTCATCCAGTCTATAGTATTTCTTATACCACATAACTTATACAGTATTTATTATATAAAGTTGATATGACTAGTTTTCACATTAATGCCACATCATTCACAGGATGAGTCATGTAGGCACATATACGGTACAAAAAAATCACCTCAAACAAAGGATAAGATTGGATATGTAGGCTCATACGTGGACTATGTCCAATTTAATCCCTCCATATCGAAACTCCAAACATACTTCATTGAATGTGATTGAGAGAATCATTTAAGAAGTAAATCATACATACATGTATACGTTATTTAGGGGTTGTTTGGCTATGATTAATGGGAATAAGGAACAAGCATATGGCAATTTTTGTGTAATTAATATCAAGGTCAAACATTCATCCATGGTAGGTGTGAGTGTACCTTCTCTATCATAAATCTTATATTGTGTAAACAGACTCTTGATAGTTTGAAGTCTAACTTGTTTATCCATTAGCAGTTGGCAAGGATAGATTTTTGAGGGCTTATTATTAAATCTCTTTAATAATTAGGAGAACCTTCAAGAACATTTGACATGGAATAGTAAGAAAAAAGGGGTTTTGTAACGTAATCATTGCTAGAAAAATGGGGGGAAAAAAAATTGACTATGGAATAAAAGAAGAGATGACCTTAATAACTCATTTTCATCTTGTGTCATTTTAGTCTCTTGTGGACTAATGTTTTCAATTTTGTTCTTAATATATATTTTATGTGATCCTTTGTTAGTGACATATGTTTCCTTTTAAGTTTTTTTTTTATTATAAAAAGGGTCTGGTGAGTAAATAGTATTCATCTATGTAATTAGTTCTTTCATGCATGGACTCCACTTAGAATTTTGGGGCCAATTAAAAAGGCAATCGCATATATTGATAATATTCCCCCACTCTAGGTTGTATTTGGATAGAGGATTTAACGGATTTGAGAAGGAAAAAGAGTAAGAAAAAAATATTAAATTTGAATTGCTGGGTCAATCAACTTTTTTTTTTTAGGGGTTTTGCACGAATGGTAGTCACCTGACTACGGTCTCGTGAAGTATTTGGTCTGGAGTTCAATTCTCATTTGCGAGCTATGAATTCGTGTGTTGGATTAGTTCACACGAGGCTTTGTCCCCAATTTTAAATAGACCTCCGTTTGTGAACAATGAAATTTATCTCACGAATTTATTGGTCTAAGTGGGAAAGTTGTGGGTACTATGGTGAGATTTTGACATTTAAAAACATTGATCTCTTAGCTGCCATTTGAAATAAAAGCATTTAAGTTGCTAAATAGTTGCATAATGCTAAAATTTGGCAATCAACATTGCCAAAACATTGTGTTTTCGTAATGTTGCTTTACTGTAGAAATGTTTTCTTTTTTTTTCTTCATAAAATATCAAATCGAAATCCTAAGTGACCAGGATCTCACGAATTTATTGGTCTAAGTGGGAAAGTTGTGGGTACTATGGTGAGATTTTGACATTTAAAAACATTGATCTCTTAGCTGCCATTTGAAATAAAAGCATTTAAGTTGCTAAATAGCTGCATAATGCTAAAATTTGGAAATCAACATTGCCAAAACATTGTGTTTTCGTAATGTTGCTTTAATGTGGAAATGTTATTATTTTTTTCTTCATAAAATATCAAATCGAAATCCTAAGTGGCCAGGAGCGGAGCTAGGAAGTGCACCTTAAAGGGATGAAGAAACAAGAAAAGAAAATTAATGGGCCCCATTCAATTAATAAAATCTAAATTTAGATGAAATCTTAAAAAAAAAAACTAAATGAAATTGTGAGGAATGTGACTTCATTAGGGAAGAGAGTGAGAGAGAGAGAGAGAGAGAGAGAGAGAGAGAGAGAGTTTATTTGAAGGCCAAAAAATATGGGTTGCAATGTGCCAAAATTAAGTTGTGAAAAACAGTCCCCACCCCCACTTCCCATTACTTTCCATTTCCGTGTGCGAGCGCATGCTGTCTTCACATGGAGGGACTTGAAGACAAGATAACGCTGAAAACACTCGGAATGTGAATGTAAAATTGATACTTTTGTACGTAATTAGAGGAGAGATTATCTCGTGCTCTTGGAGTATTGTTCTACATTATTTAATAAATGACACATGTACATATTAATCATAATTCAAATAAAAAAGCAGTAAATCCTACTATTTAAACTAATTATTCTAAGGTTAGAACACCAATAGGATTTGTTCTCAGAGCACTCGATCCAAACACGGAGTCAAAATTATAGAATTTATGATAAATTATTAATTTTTTGTGAGGTCAAAATTGTCAAAACTTAGGTTCAACGGAACCAAAATTACTAAAATTTAAGTTCAACGGAATTAAAATTATAGAATTTAGAGCAAATTATTAATTTTTTATGAGATCAAAATTATATTTATAATAAATTATATTAAAAATAATAATATAATTTTTTTCAATAGGATCAATTGACCCACTTTACCCTAACATGACTACGTCCATGCCCCAACCCTAAATTGGCATTTTCTGTTCTCACTCCAAAAACAAAAAGAAAAATGTGGCAGGCATTTATGGTAAAAATAGTGACAGAATCATGTGATCCTCTTCCATTTGAAAATGAAAATGAAAACAACGTTATTGAACACGTTTCAAAAATATATTCGAACTTGATCTCAAAGAAGCTTTTTACGGGTCGAATACAAACTCAACTCGAATAGTTTAGTTTGTTTATCAGTTATATGCTTATAGCATCTCCACTCGGTCACCAAACCTCTTACTGTTGTCAAATTTTTATCAAAATTTGACAAAATTATTTTTTGTATTAAATTTGGTAATAAGTTTGATTTTACCAAACGTTGCCACATCATCATTAATATTTTTGGATCACTAATGCATTTGATCCAAGGGTAAAAAATGAATAGATGAGCTAAAATAAAATTGAATTAATGAAGTAATATTGACAAAATAAGACTACACAAACTATAAATTTTAACAAAAAATATTGTCAAAATTACACAAGTCAATAGAGCAGTTGGTAAAACTAGCAATTTTCCCCCAAACTAAAACCCTTTCGGCTACCGACCAAACAACTTACACATCACTCAAAAAACGTGTGGCCATTGAAATGACAAACATACCCCTGTATCCCTCAACATATTTGATATATATATTTGTCTTTATTAAGTGAAATTATTCATATGCAATTAAAACTAAAAATAATATAAAATATAAATACAAAGATATTTAGATAACTTAACTTGATAAAGACAAAAAAGAACAAAATTAAAAAAAGAGAAGTGCGAAAATCACTATCTTATACATATAATAATTTCTTTTACTATTTAATCGTAAATTTATAATATTTGATTTCTCTTGATAAAAAAATTTAAAATATTAAAATTTTAATTTAATTTGACTAAAATTGACTAAAGACAAAACTTATTAGTTTATTTTTTCATGACGATAAACTTTATTTTGTATGTAATGGCTTTTTAATCAAATAGCCAAAAAAATTAAAACTCATCAAAGACGATAAATTGAGATAACGACTTACCTATGAAAAAAGCTACTAATACGAATATTTGTACACATAAGAGTACACACTCCCTCACATAGGATGTATGGACTCCACCGATCATGTGTAGGGTTCATATATTTCAGATAGTGTGTACAAATGTGTGTTTTAGTGAGTGTAATGTTTCAAATGTATGAACTCCGTTTAAAATAGTAGAGTTGATATTATTTAAAGTAGTGGACCCTATTCATTTAAATCAGTTAAAAGGTCGGTAATATTTAGATGAGAGAACATAATTGCACTCCTAACACTATTATTTTATTTGTATCGAATTTGTTTGGACTACTAAGAGGGAGAATAATGTTATGAAATGCATTGAAAGTAATGTATGTAAAGGCATCTATTTGAGAATAATATCTCTATTTGGTGGTGGTATTTTCAATTTTTTTAATTTTTTTGAGGAATTTGGTGGATGGCAGCGTGTCAGTGACTCAGAAAAAGAGGGGGGAGGGATAAGCGGGCCCACGTATTAGGGAAGTCCCATCCATATCTATATTGGGTTTTGGAACAATTTATTTTCTATAAAACCTTTCCTATTTATTTACAAACACAAAAAAAACTCACAACTTTCAGATTCAATTTCAACATAATTTTCTTATAAGAGATAAGTCCCAGCTCAAAAATAATATATATATATATGTATATATATATGTATATAAGTTTTTTTTACTAATTAAAACTCAAATATTACATCATGTAAATTATTTGGCTCCAATCGAAAAACTAGTACCAAACGGAGCCTCCATATCCTATTGATAAGATCATTTAAAAAAAAAAAATCAAATTCTTCCAAGATTTGTAGGCAGCTATTGAAACACATTTTTGTCTTAAAAAAATAGACAATTTATATTAAAAGTTATATTTGTTATCTTAATAAAAGTTATATAATAATGTGACTATCTATATCTTATCAACCTGAGTTTTGTATAGATAATTTTCTTATCAAATTCGATAAGAACAAATTAAATTATTGATGTACATAGAAAGTGGGCCCACAACTTTCAAACTTGTATGATTATTCAATCGATTTGATTTTTTTTCATAAGTAATTCGCTTGAATTATAAGATTTTTAGAGTAAAAAGAAAAGAAAAAAAAAT
>BRYE01000029.1:1997702-2005202 GCA_030159115.1 Actinidia arguta var. hypoleuca | reverse complement strand
ATTCTAGATTTGCAACCCTAATTTAGGTGATCGAGCCTAAAACTAAATGACAAACTATCGATTAAAACATCCCAACCTCCATCACAAGAATACACTATCATATCACCAAGAAGACGATGGAATTCATGAGTTCAAGCATTTTTTCATCCCAAATTGAGACTAACTCGACACACATCAATCATGTAAACCAGACTAGGGAACTTTGATAACTAGAAATGTATGTGGATTTGATTATTTTAAGCTTACTGTTTAATGAAAAAAAGGATAAAATCGTACTTATGTGATACACAAATCAAACTGATATCTAGGCTCCAAAGTATAGGAGATTAAAACAAAGAAACTGGGTCAAATTTAAAGCACAAATGGAAGTGGAAGGAGTGAAGAAGGATAGCCATGCTTCGAAAATAGATAACTAGATATACGGACAAGAACCACAAATCTGAAGCAAATTATGATCAATGAGAATCCAAGCATGGCTAAAATCTAAGTCTACTGAAGATATCACGGGTCAACTTGAAGTGGCTTGGGGTTAGAAATTGCAAAGACACTCGATGTAAACTATTCTTAAGTGAAGTAGGTTTTGTATGCGTTGTAACTATGGAAGACTCCAGTTGTAAAATATAAAGTGTGGAGTTGGAAGGAAACTCTGGTTATTGATGAATCATTTCTGCCATGAACTTTAATCCTTGGAGAACTAAAGTTCTGATAGGTTTGTTTAAAGGGGCTATAACCTTAATTGGAAACAAAGTGGTTCGCATGCTAGACTAAGTGGCTAATGGACGCTCACTGCTTCGCTAGATGACAATTTTTATTATGAAAAATGCTAATCTCATAACCGTAAAATCAAAATAATAAATTAAAAGCGTATGCTCAAGTTAATCATGTGCTACACAGAAATTATCCTTACTGATCACCTTGGAAGGGCTGTTGATTAAAATTAATTAGAGAAAGACGAGCTAGTTTTACGCTTTAGTTCAAAGCCTAGTTGAATTTTTCACCAATTCTTACTCAAATTCCAATTGTTCCTTACTCTCAAGCTGTCTTGAGCTAGTCAAGCAGGCATTGGACATTGACTGCGATCAACAGAAAATCATGACTTTTTATAAGCATGTTCCATCCCAACTACCAAGAAACAAAAAACATATGTCAATCAGACAAGGAGTAAAATGCGATTTACAACAAAAGAACCAAAAAATGAAAAACAGATCAGTTAATTTATTCAATCCAAGTTACAAGCCTCTATTCCCAACATTTTTTTCTTTTTCTTTTTTATTTTCAACTAAACAATAATTCTATCAAGACTAATGAAGACTCTAAAGATTATAACAAAGAAACTGTACCCATGATCAGCATGAAGACGCTTGTTCCATTTCCCTGTGGCACTTCATTCACTATTAAGAATGTCGCACATCTCTATTGTTGAGAGAGGCCTGTACAGTAAGTTCAAAAAGTGAGAGATGAACTGGTTGCGGAGAGAGGCACATCTCTATTGTTGAGAGAGGCCTGTACAGTAAGTTCAAAAAGTGAGAGATGAACTGGTTGCGGAGAGAGGCGTGTGCCAACAGGCAAAGAAAGAAACGTCTTCCTCAACGGGAAAAACAGAAGGGAAAGTACCTCTGTATGCATGGCAAAGCTATTATAACTTTGAAAGCACCTTGTCTGACAAAGATAGATTACATTAGAATACAAACTGGAGGCCCCCAAAAGTAATTTTTGAAATGCTACCAATCAAAGAGCCAGAGAGACAAACTTGTCAGCTAGTTTGGTTTGTTGATTCCTACGCCTTACAAAAAGCAAACAAAAAGAATATACGTATAGTCAGTGAATGAATCAAACATTACTGAAATTAATTTTTATAATTCTTACCAACCAAGTAAACGTCAACAAATTGAGGTAACTTAATAAACTGACGAGAAGCAGTGGGAGGAAAAGACGACAGAGGATAGGTTTTTTCATGGTCACCAACACTAAAAAATATAGTAAGAGAAAATGGTCTCAGATGAAAAGTTTAGACACCACAGGCCATCATGCAGTACGTAGGCACAATAGCTCAGTAAAATATGTAAATGGATAAACAATTTAGTGCAGGCCAAAGAAAGTACCATATACCATCGAACAAGTATCCAGAGGAGAGGCCATAATAGTCCTTAGAGCCTAAGACGTATTTTATAGCCTCAAAGTGATTCTCTGTGTCTCTACGATCACGTCCTTGAAGTTCCAATCACCAGAAATCTTCGCATGAACAGGCACCACCTTCGAAATGATGAAAGCGATATCCATCTCTTACTACAATAGCCCGGTTAGAGATTTTCGATACAAACTTGATCCAATTATGGCAATCATTACAGACACGAAGATTCTTCATTACACGTATGGGCATTGTATTAGACAAGATTAGGAGTCCAAAAGAAAAAGCCAGTTTCTCACTGTGTGTGTACACAGCTGAGTCCTTCTTCCCGTGTTCTGTCTCATTTAAAAGGCTAGAACAGTCTTGTATATAACCAATTGCAGCTGCTCTTTCATTCAGATCCTCTAAGAACTCATATATCGTATCCGCTAATGGGTGGAGTCGGTCACTGACAAAGAATGCATGAATTGAGTTGTTAATCTCAATCCAGCTACGACCAGGCTCTTCTTTACACCTCTCTCTTTCATCACTTTCCTTGTCCAATCCCTGCGGTCCCATTTCCCTGCAACTGCATACATATTTGACAAGAGAAAATAACTTGCTGAGTCTTCAGGTTCCAGTTCCAGAAGACAACAGGCGGCGAATTCTCCAATTTCCATGTTCTTATGCACCGTGCAAGCACTTAAGAGTGTCCCCCAGACCATAGCATCTGGTTCAATAGGCATCCCCTCTATAAATTCTCTCGCACGCTGCAAAAGGTCAGCCCGTCCAAGGATATCGACAACACAAACGTAATGTTCTGGTTTCGGCACTAGGCCATGTTCTTCTTTCATGGTTTTAAAGTAGCTGAGCCCCTTGTCTACCAAACCCACATGACTACAGGCTGATAAAACACCCACAAAGGTAACATGGTTTGGCATCACACGAAGCCGTTTCATTTCCTCAAAGAGTTCTATTGCTTCCATACCACATCCATGTTGGGAATACCCTGTGATCATGGCATTCCAAAGAAACTTCATTTTTCTCAGGCATTTCAAGAAACTCTCTCTTGGCATCATCAAGGTTCCCACACTTTGCATACAATGTGATTAATACATTGGACACCTCAGTTTCTATATCATAGCCCATCTTTATAATCCTAGCATGAACCTGCTTACCTTGTTTTATGTTTGCTATATTAACAGCAGCACTAACTGCAGAACTAAATGTGAACATATTGGGTTCGACTCCAGCTTGATTCATTTGAGAGAACACCTTTAGTGCATCCTCATAGTGCCCACTCTGCGCAAATCCTGATATCAACCCGTTCCAGGAAACATCATCTTTAGAAATGATTTTGTCAAATGCTAAGCACGCATCTTTAATTCTACCACATCTAGCATAAAGACAAACAAGTGCATTTCCAACAGAAAGATCCAGAGTGTAACAAGAGACAATTGATTGAGCATGAATCTGTTGTCCTTGATTGATTGATTGGATGCCAGCACCTGCACTTATTGCACTTGAAAATCCTATATTGTCTGATTGGATCCCTTGAACTTGCATTTCTTCAAAAAGTTTAAGGGCTTCGACAAACATATCATGCTGGCAATACCTGCAATCATGGCTATCCAAGAGACAACATCGTTCCCATTGAGACGTCTGAAAATCTTGTGAGCAGTATCCAGTTTTCCATACTTTGAGAACATATCTATAAGAACACTACAAACACATACGTTTGGCTGAAAACCAGTCTTTATGACTTGGGTATGGATCTGCTCCCCTAGATCCAGAGCTCCCACAGACGTACAGGTTCTCAATATGCTCGGATAGGTGTATCGATTGGGTCTCAAGCCTTCATTCTGCATCTCTACGAATATCTGAAATGACTCACTCAGATCTCCTATCTGCCCATAAGCCACTAGCATCACGTTCCATAGAACAATATTTTCTTTCTGAGTTGTAAGGAAGAACTCATGGGCTGTTTCCACATCAGAACATTTCACATAAAGGTCAAGGAGAGAACCTTCAATAACAATATCCGAACAAATTCCAGCCTTTACGGCGTATGAGTGGAGTTGTTTTCACTTATGAAGAGCCCCCACTGTTGCACAGGCACTCACAACGCTTGCAACTGCAACGCAGTCAGGTTTCAAAGAATCAAGCTGCATTTTCTCAAATAATTAGAGAGCTCTCTCACTCAATCCGCGCTGAGCAAGCCCTGAAATTAGTGAATTATATGAAACTTCATCCCTGCACCGCGTTTTAGTGAAAATTTGCTCAGCAAATATAAAGTCCTCACTGCGCGAATACAATGTGACAAGTGCATTACACACATAAGTTTCGGATGCAAATGCCGACTTATAAATAATGGCATGAAGCTGCTCTCCCTGCTTAAATAACCCTATCTTTGTGCAGGCACTTAAAACACTCGAGAAGATATAAGGGGTAGGGATTATTCCTGATATGTGCATCTCACGGTATAAAAGAACCTCTTCTTCTTCACATCCATTTTGAGATAAACCAGTAATCATAGCAACCCAAGAAACGCTGTCCCTCGAAGACAATTTTCCAAAAACTAGTTTAGCAGAATCCACAAACCCATTCGTCGAATACAAATAAATTAACGGATTACAAACGATTGGACTCGTACCGAAACCAAGATGAATAAACTTGGCATGAATCTGTTCCACGTCCCGAAAGCTACCTTTATCACCAGCGCACGCCCTTAAAATATGCGTAAATGTGATCTCATCAGGGTTCACATTTTCCTCTAGCATTCGAGCAAATAGCCCCAGAACTTGCCTAGTCAATTTCTTTCGCGCAAAACTAGATATTAACCTATTCCAGTCAGACATATTTCTTTCAGGAAAGCCGTCGAACACCTGGACTGCATCATCTAAATCACCATGAGTTGCATAAACTTCCAGAAACCGGCAACTAATTTGGTGCTCGCCGCCAAAACCCGACTTCAAGATCTTCCCATGAAGCCTCTTGGCATCTACTTTGAGGCAACTAATTTGAGGCATCCTTCTAAAGGCCATAGGTAAGCCTGATGATTTGCTTGCATTCGTCTCTGTTCCATCAGATTAAGAATATCAAGCCCCTTTGGTCTGTACTTGTTGATCGATTCCCTCTCGAGTTTCGACAGAGAATTCATCGAAAGCTCGAGCAATCGCTACATTGCTCAATCTACGCAATCTTCCACGAAGGAACTGCAACAATCCAATCCCTTTTTTTTATAATAAAAGCAAAAAAGAACATAAAAACGCATATAATTAGACCTTTGTTGGGTTTTGTAGTGAAAATCGAAGGAGGAGTGAGAATTACCTTTTCGATGATTTTGCAGGGGAAGCGATAAAGCGAGGAATTTGAGAAGGACCCACGAAGTGAAATTGGGTTTGGAACCATGAATCCTTGGATTCGAGTCACCATCAATATCTACCAGGAACACTGAGCTCTATGATGCATAGTTTGAATTCAATTATCGCACTCTCACTCCTCTCTCACTATCTCTGCGTATGCGTATAATGTCTATATCTATCTCACTCCTCTCTCACTATAGATTTGTGTGTGCATGTAGACTTCGTATATACGAGTATATATCTCTGAGTACGTAAGAATCGTTTTGATGCGAAAAGCCCTCTCCTTTGCTATATAAGCAATAGATTTCACAACGGTCAACAGTAGCCAGTGGTTTAGGCCTTATCTGGAATTTTAGTAAAGGAAGAAAAAGAAAAGGAAAAGGAAAATAATAATTTTTCTTCTCTCCTTATTTGATTTTACTTTCTTTTTTTATTCTTTTTGAGTTGCTTTTTTTTTTTAGGGTTTCCTTTATGGATTTGTTTATAGAGATGGCAATAAATTACACTTTGCTCTGTCTACGCTCCGATTGAGGCAGTTTTCTGCATATTTTTATTGGGATAGGTGAATATAGAAAAAAAATATTAAAAAAATTGATAATGGAATGGGGATGATTTTGCGTGCCTCCGCCTCAAAACCCTCTCCGACTCTGCCCCGCTAGAATAATATATATTTTATTTATTATATTTATATTATTTAATATATTTTTATATTATTTATTAATAATAAATCTAAAAATATATAAGGACATAAACAACTAAGTTTTTTTATTAAGTGAAAGTTATTCATTGTTTATTATATTAGTTTTTTATTTTTGCATTTGAAAGTAAATAATTTGTAAAAAAAAACGAAAAACGGTGACAGGGCAGGAAAATTCGATCCCATGTCAAAGATGGAGATGGGGTGGTCAATTTAATTTATGTCATAAAATAGGGAGGACAAGAGAATACCTATTGATAGCGAAAACGTGGATGAAATTTGAGACATCCACCCAAATTTGTCCCGTTGTCATCCCTATTTATTTCACTTACAATTAGGATGTGTAAAAGAAGAGGGAGAGTAAGATAAAATAAAATAGAGAGAAATAACAAGAAAAGTTAGTTATTTTCTTTTGTTTGACTTTACAATAAAAAGAAACCAGGAAAAATATTTTATTTTTGTTTGATTTCAAAAGGAGAAAGAAAATAATTAAATTGTCAATGTTTTCAAAGACTTATAATTTAGTTTCAAACTTCTATTCAAATTCTTTCAAGCATCTGAATATGTGCTAAATTTTTTTATTTCTTTATTCTTAAAATTTCTTTTTACCTCTTGGTGTAGGCTTGAAACCAAACAAGAAGAAAAATCATGGAATGTGAGAGCAACTTTTTAGGGATACAGGGGGCTATGCCCTCATCAAGAAAGAGCTATCAGGTGAAAGGTTAGAGAGAAAAGCTCTCAAGTTGCAATTTCCTGGAGATCCAGTTGCCTTCTTCTTTGCTGCTTGCTTTTGTTTTCTTTCCTTGGTTTCTTAGTCTCAGTTGTTTTACTACATCTATTCGTGTTACTTGCTGAGTTTTGTAGCTGCGTACAGTTCGGGGGTGGTAAATATTGGGTGTTCAGATCTGTTTTGTACGCAGATTCTATTTGTACTGGGTTGTACGCAGATTTTTCATCTCTGTGGATTCGTTCTCCAGAATCTGTTGAGCCTGGTGTTGTCTCTACTAGCTATGGGTTATCAATGAAAAATTTAGTTCAAAAGCGGACTATGAATACTTCAGACCTTGGGGGACGAATCTCACCTAGCCAAAATTGGTATGGCATAACAACCTTATTCCTAACTTCTAAGCACTCATTTATCTTGTGTCTGGGGTTGAGAGATAAACTGCTTACGAGAGATAAACTACAATGGCTCATTGAAGACCAGATATGCCTCTTGTGTAGTGTTGTTGATGAATCTATAGCCCACCTGTTCTTTCAATGTAATACGGGTAAACAAGTTTGGTTACAAATCAAGCAATGGTTGGGTATTTGGCGAGCAATGAGCACAT
>BRYE01000029.1:1940202-1945202 GCA_030159115.1 Actinidia arguta var. hypoleuca | reverse complement strand
GTTTATCGGTCCGCTAAGTAGTATTGAAGCAGAACTATGGGCTCTTTGAGACAGCCTAATCACTATGCATCCCATTCCTATTGAAGTGGAGGTTGAACCCAAAACAACTGTAAGACGGTTTAACCATGGCTAATTACCACTATGCATCTAGTCTCATTGAAGTGGAGGTTGGCGCCAAAACAATTGTTTTGATCATGGGCAACCACAGATTTCGCCATCAACTTAGTAATTTAGTTCATGACTGCAAGTTTCTCATAAGGTAATTACAGGTCGCATGATTAGGCATGTTTTACTGAGATGACAACTGGTGTGCGGATTTTGTAGTCAATAATCATTGGAATTTTATAGTTGAAAGGGTCAAAGAGCTAAATGAAAACAAGTCCCCAAAATTTTAGTTCGTTACCAAATTTGGATTCCAAAATGATAGATTCCATTTTGCAGGCTTGAAATAGAGCTGGGTTGGAGAGCACTTTACCTCTAAATTGCAGTTTTGAAGCTCAGTTGAGCTTACTATAGTTGTCTTATTAATATATTAGGAATTGTCTGTACCTATGGACAATATACAAAAACAAAACTAATTTTTAGGTGTATTTATTTATAACTTAAAAATTAGATAATATATAAACGTCAGATAAGAGAAACATTGCAGGCATATACTAAAAGATACATTACTACAAAATGAAAAATAAATTAAAAAATATAATGATTTTGAAAAAGTATTGCCAGTTTGGACAAAACCATAAATAGTGTGGATAGTTTGGAGGAGATCGTGTCCCGAGGGCACTTGACATTAAAATATTGGACAAAATTATATAACACAGTACAGAGTCTCATGTTGTATTTTTACACATCCACATTTTATTTTATGTGGCCTTATTTTTATGAAATATGTCTAAATCAAGCAAATTTAAATTCAAAGCAAGGTATTTTAGATTTTTAAGAAAAATTGGATTGAGTTTTCCCTAAATATTGGACTAACGTAAAGTCACTACAATTAAACTTCTTAATCTCAAATTAGACCGAGATATATGTGTCTACGTCATCAGACATGGAGTGTAGAAGAAAGGACTCTTGTTTGCTTCGCTTTTTTGGTGGAGTTTCATCTTTCTTCAATCTTACTCAAGTGTCGAAATAGTCTGGATTCTGAGATTTAGAATTCTGCCAATGATAGAGCGCGGCTACTGTGGGTTAAGAGTAAACAAATATAGATCAGGAGAAAAAATCAAGAATTCAAAATGAATGAGAAAAAAAAATCAAGAAAAAGTTAGATCTTCGCCGAATCAAAAGCAAATCAAATCATGTAAACAACTAAGAAATCAAGATAGACAAGGGAAAAAATCCAAGAAAAGACTAACCTTCAAAGCATTTAAGGCATTTGTTTTGGTTTTATCTTTCCTCACTTGCATCATTTCTCATCATTTTGGCTTCATTTGGTTTCATTTGCACTTGAATAAAGCACTCGAAATCATAAAAAGTCAGCACCAGATCTGGTAATAAATAAAATAAAATAATAAAAAAATTCAACATGCCGGGGGGGCGGGGGGGCGCCATTGCTTGTACAATGATCGTGATTCTATTGCCAGAAACTTCGTTCTGGTTAACAATTGGTCCAGTACTCACTGTTTTAAAAAAGAAGATAAGAATGAGAAAGAGAAGGAACACCCCAACCAACCCCCATCCCCATCTCTCCCTGTTGTTATTGGCGTCAACGTGAGCTTTGACCTAATCTTAAAAAATTAAAAATTAAAAATCATGAAAAACCCTAACCCAAAAATAACTAATCCAACCCAAATTACAAAAACTAATCCAACACCTTGACACGCTACCGGTGGGAGAGAGAGAGAAAGAGAGGCTGACGCACAGTGGACTACGACAGGGTGGCGGTGAGAAGGGGAAGCCTGTGGCGTGTTGCTATTGGTGGTAATGTGAATGCGGAGGCAAAGACAAAGGCGATATTGTGGTGGAGCAAGAGAGAGAGAGAGAGAGAGAGAGAGAGATAGTACCTGCAGTGGGTTGCAATTCGAGGTATAGGCGGTGGTAGGTAGGGCGAGAGAGAGAAAGGAGTGAGAGAAAGAGAGGCGATACCTGCGATGGCGGGTTGAAGCGGTGTTGGTGACTTGCGGTGTTGGTGTTGGTGACTTGTGGTGGTAATGTTGGTGTTGGTAACTTGTAGAGAAAGGGGGGGAAGAATGAGAGAAATAAGAGAAA
Source organism: Actinidia arguta var. hypoleuca (assembly GCA_030159115.1). Lineage (NCBI taxonomy): Eukaryota > Viridiplantae > Streptophyta > Magnoliopsida > Ericales > Actinidiaceae > Actinidia > Actinidia arguta. Next base: position 1,942,994 of record BRYE01000029.1, on the reverse strand, counting down.
AATAAAGGGGTATTTTAGTTTTTTTAGTGTGGGTTCCACTAAAAAATGATTCAATAAGTAAAAAATATGTCCAGTTTTAAAAAATTTTTGAAAATTAGATCACAACTTATGTGAACTCCACACTTTTGAGAAGAAGAAAGTGATATTTTTTTTTTAAAAAAAATAGTGTTAGGTAAAATTTCGGCCATTTGATTAATTCAAATAGATTTCAATGTAGATAGTGGAAGATTCAAAAATATTTGTATATTATATTATCGATATGTACTATTATAAAAAGGAAACAACATAACTTGGTGTAGGTACATTTTTAAAGTCGATTCACATTTTGTTATGCCAAAACTACCATTCACAACGGTTGATAACTGTTCTGATTACAATAGTTGCTTAGATAAATTTAAAAAAATTAAATTATTTTAAGAATCAATTATTCTTTCCATCTTACACAAATATTGCATGGCCCCAATCGCTAGCTCGTGTGTATATATACGTAAAAGAAAAAAAGGCCAACCCCCATGGGTATGCCCTTGACCATTCCCTTTGCTAATGAATGAATGAATGAATGGTAGGTCTTTGACATCATAAGTAATTATGAATCAAGTACTAATTACCGGTATGAACAAACAACATAACTACTATAAGGGCATGCCAAGGTGTTTGTTGCTCCTTGTTAGAGCAATTTTATTTTATTTTATTTTTTAAATTGTAATAGAGTGTTTGTTACATTTCTTATTTTTATTTATGGTTTAAAAATAATTAATTTTTTTTAATAGCTCTATTTTAATATTTTTAATTTTTAATTTTAAATAATTAATTTTATCACAAGTTGACCTAGAACAAAAATCCACAAGCTCACTCGCTCTTGACAATGATTGAACCCATTAGCTCCCTATTCTATTCTAAAAAAAAAAAGGTAACATTTGTAGATAGCGGGAAGCAAAGTTTCGTTTTTTAGTTTTGAAAATTGTAGCGGAGTATTTATCGTACTTTTTACTTTATGCTTATGAATCAAAAAAAATAAATTTTTTTTTTTTAAAAAAAATATTTTAATATTTTTCTCAATTATTATTTTAAAATAATCTACTTCTAACAAAAATAATTTCAGCTCCAAAAATAGCCACAACATTAGAAAATACTGGTAAACCAACTACCAAACAGCTCAAATAATTCAAACTCGCCCATTAAAATATCTACCTAGAGGAAATAATTGCATAGGCATTGGAAAGTCAAATATACCCTTGGCTACTTAAAGCAGAACCTTAGAACATGTTTCAATGTGGGGGTAAAAAAGTCTCTACAATGCCCAAGGGAAACAAAATAATGGATGGGCCCTACAAAAGGTCAGAATGCTGTTGGCAGACAGCTGTGAGGCACCTTAAAGCTGTGGGACACCCTGTCAACATCCGGGCAGCCCATGCCCCTAAAATTCGAATGTTAAACCACAAGATAAAAAAAGGGTAAAATAATTGCCCAAAAAAATAGGAGTAAATTGCACTTTGTACCTTTATATATATATATATTTTTTGCATACATAATTTGTAGTTGTGTTTGTTAACCGTTTACATTTTAGATTGTGTCAATATAGTTCTAAAATCCACTTGTTGTTCAGATAAGGGTCCTTTACGGTCATATGCCCTCTACAAGTGTCAATGTGACCATTTTATTTAGTCACTATTAAAGAGACCATACGACCTCGTAGAAAAGGTCACAAAGCTCTTAATAAAATAAAAGACGAATGGAAGACATACATTAACACTTTACTATTTTAAATAAACCAAGCTACTCTAGAACAATTTTGTACACTGCTTGTTAAAAAACTTATTTGGGATAAATTAATTATTTTTAAACACTTTTTAAAGCTCATTGAATTTTGAAATTAAGTTTGAATAAGTCACTAGTCGGCTAAATTAGCTCATAATGTAAATAAAAACGAACCTACTCGAGCTTAATTGGGTTGATAAAAATTTATTTGAGATCGGTTTGATTAATGAACATACCAAGCTTGAATAAAATTCAAAAATTCATTAAATTTTCAAATAAATTTTGAATAATTGATATTACTTGGCTCGATTTTGTTCGTTTACAACCCTACACTTTACCTAAAATATACGGGTTAACTGACACCGTTTAGAGTGAAAGGTTCAAAGTAAAGTTTTAAGTAAATACACAGGGGCGCAACGTGTAATTAATCCAAAAAATGAAAGGTACTGGTCGATGTCAATGTGTGGTTGGCTTAACGGTCTCTCCGGGCAGCCTGCCCGCGAACACTCATTATATAACCAACTACCCTCTCATTGCCTATCAATACTTATCTCTCTCCCTGCAATCTCTCTCTCTCTCTCTCTCTCTCCATTTACCAGTAAATCAGCTCCTCTCAAATTCAACAAAAATGGAGGCAATGAAGATGAGGCTTTTGGTGGCGGTGGTGATGGCCGCGTCAGCGGTGACAAGTGTGGCGGCGGCAGAGGCCCCTGCCCCTAGCCCTGCCTCTGATGCCACTGTCTTTGTGCCCACAGCTCTTGCTTCTCTTGCCGCCCTAGCTTTTGGCCTTCTCTTCTAATCTCTCTCTCTCTCTCTGTCTCTGTGTGTTGAAAATTTATTTAATTTTTTTTTCGTTTTGTGGAGAGGTTTGAGTCTCTGTTCCTATGTCCCATTTTAGGAAAGTGACGAGAAGGATGAGGTTGGGGAGGAGACTCCTTTGATTGGGCTTTGATTTGTTATATTCTTTTTTGTGTGTGTGATTTTTTTTTTCTGGACATATTCACATTGTTGTATTATTTCCATTTATGTATGAA
>BRYE01000029.1:1892702-1897702 GCA_030159115.1 Actinidia arguta var. hypoleuca | reverse complement strand
TCACAAGTCTTGGTCAATCATCTTACCAAATTACAGTTTTGGTTTCATCCAGACCAAGAGAGTCCCTGAAAAACTCAAAACTTTGATCATACGAGGCAAGCATTCCCATGTTCAAGGCCATTGCTCTTACCACGATAGGACCTGCACCCTTCCAGAGTGCAAGAACACCTTCATCTGCTACAATTCGGTAGAGAGCATGGAACACATTTTTGTAATTCTTCCGTTGAGCAGGTGGTAAAGTGGCATCAGCTTGCATACGAATGAGTGCGAAATCTGCTGGATTACCTACACAAGCTCCTATAGCTCCAGCAGTTAAGCCACAAAGAGCTTTTTGATATAGAGGTAACGGCTTGCCATCATTGGCAGCAACTGCTTTTTTTGTCAGAACCCTGTGCAAAAGAAATAATGTGTTCTTTAATCAACGGAAAAATGTTATCTACTAAAACTGCAAAGGAGAAGACAAGACTTTGGAGTAAAATATGTAATACAAACCAAAGAAGACGATCTACCACAGAGAAAATATGTAAAGTGGGGGGTCGCAGATAATGCTTCATGTTCGCTATGTCACCAATCTGATGAGTCCCACTCCCACCTCTTTTTTGATTATACATACTCTAGAGCAGTCTGGTCCCATATCTCCCAGCTCTGCTGTCTCTCCACTGCTCTTCATCCCACATATTAAGAAGTTTCCTGGGCCACTGGTAAATTCCGTGACAAAGATCTAACCCATCTTCTTAGAAAATTGTCCAGGGCAGCTATGGCGTATTTCATATGGCAGGAGAGGAACAGTAAGGCTTTCAAAGGCATTCAAAGAACACCTGAATTCCTAGTCAAAAAAAATATTTTTGAAGTTAGAGAGAAGGCTTCTCAAATTAGGATCTTTAAACCCTCATTTCTTAACCTTTCTTTATGTAAAAATTGGCTCATTCCCTGGTATTTTTATGTATTTTATTTATCCTTGTTCTCTGTTTTTTGTAATTGGTGGGATTGCCCTCGAGATCTTTTAATTCTCTTTCTTTTAGTAAATGCTCATACACCAGAAAAATAAATCCTCTCCCAACAACCCACACAAAATATTATAAAATAATAACTTATCACCTTAGTAACTATTGTCAAGCACTAATACTGCAAAATCCTTGGAAGATCTATAATAAAGATTTTTCATTATGTCGTAAAAATAAAAGCACCCTCATTCCGTGTGTGAGTTTTTTTTTTTTGTATGCGCACGCGAGAGAGAGAGAGACTTAAAGCAGATGCATATAAATCCTAAAATGGTGATAGATGATTTAAAGACAACTTCAATTTGAATTTTCAGGAATGGATACAAGTGCTTTCAAGCAGTTTTCCTACTATCATAGAACTTACAAAATAAACCCATACAGAATATGCAAAGGGTGATGAAAGCATGCATAGTACCTTTGCGTTTTCAGATATTCTTACTTCTTACTCATTGTCATTGGCAAGGAAACTTACTTGAAAGATCCAAGTCTTGCTGTTGTATATGTAGCTTGCCTAGCAATCCAGCAGAAAGTCCCTTCACAAGGATTACTGTGTTAGATCAATCAAAGGAAGGACTAAAGACTAAATGAAACAATGAATAAATGAAAAAGTAAATTATGGAGGAGATATGACAATAAAACTTAAAACTCCTTAAAGTCCCATATTGAACAAAAATGGATCAATAAAAGAACATATCAAGCCAATAATTTGTGAAAAACAATGTCTCACTTGGGAAGCCTTGAATATGCAATGTAAGGACCATAGGCGACAGATACATGGCTTAGACGAACGAGATGCTATTGATAGTTCTAAGAACTATTCAAAGCAGCATCCACAAAGTAGTCCTTTAAGCCTTTGCTTGCTTCCCTTACAGACTCACGCATTATGAATAAATAAAGCTTATTCCATTGACATTGGTGTATGCCAACACATTTATTTTATTTATTAATGGTTATTAATGGTGGAATCATTACACATAACATGCCCAACCAATCAACATAGTGTTTTTCTTTTTACACGTTGTAGCTTTTCATCAACCCGGTTTGGGCAAGTACATGAAGTTTTTTTGCTCAAATTTGTAAATTAAATAACTGTTTATAAATTACCTTGATTTTGATGCTATTTGACAAAATGTTAACACTTCATGAAGTATTGGTGACTTCTAGTCACAACTCTAAACAAAATCGTGATTTTAACTTTTGGTTTCGTATTGAGTTCATCACACACTAGCTTGGCAAGGTAACAGCCATAGCCTATGATACATGGACTCGAGTACAAGTATTGGCTGTGAGTGCATGTCTAAGCGTTAGCCCTTACTAAACTTAAATCTTAGGATATTAGGATATGTGTCCAAAATTGCATATGGATACAGGGGCAAGTCCTAAACACTAATTTGTATTATATATTGTATACATTGTCGAATGATGTCATAAATTATTTATATATGTATTTGAAATCAAATTGGATTAATGAAAAATACAGAATTCTATCTCCAATCCATGAGAAAGGCTAGAAATATTGTTTTTTTAGTTAGCTAATGCGAGGGTCTGTCTCTTCGAAAGTTATAAAATTTAGAGGATGCGGTGTCAATTGGGTACGGGTATGAGACACGTCTCGCATTCGTACCAATGTATATCCATAGAACACAAGTAATTGGGGAAAATAGAAGAGTCCATGTAACACAAGGCAGGGCAACCAATCGAAGGTTGAATCCACATGTCACTCAAAAATTTGAAGTCTAATCACAAGTTTTCATTTAGGTTTATATCCCAATCTCCCATACATTTGGCGTTTTAGTGAAGTTGCAGGTTCAACTTGTAACCATCCTGGAGAGGAATCATGAGTTCTACTTGCAATTTCGCTCAATGCATAATATGCATGTGTGTGTGTACATAAATACATAGACAGGGAATGAAAACACTAAATTGTCATTCATCTGTAAGAGAAAAAAAAGTAATGGGCACACAAAGAGAGGGGGGTGTACGTGTTTACAAGCTATGGAATATAGAGAAATTGGTTGGCAATTTCACTATAGTGGAGGCAGAGAATGGGGGTGGGGGCGGGGGTGGGGGTGGGGCGTTGAGTAAGAGAAAGAAGTGAAATTATATACGAACTAAGGGGTCGTTTGGCTGCCAGATAACATCAGGGAGATAACTTTTAGAGAGGGATAATTTTTAACTTTGTTTGGATACTTTTTAGAATGGGAGGATAAGGGTGAGGGATAATAAAGAAAATATATTTAGAGAAACGAAATATAAAATATCTAGATATTAAAAAAATATATATACATATATAAAGATATAATATAAAGATATTCATACATAATATATACATATGTATATATTATGTATGAATATCTTTATATTATATCTTTATATATGTATATATTATGTATTTTTAATATATAGATATTTTATATTTTGTTTCTTTATATATATTTTCTTTCGTATCCCCACCCTTATCCTCCCGGATAACTTTTAGTTATGGTGAGGGTCACCCATAAATTATTTGCTTCTATCTGCCAACTGAAAAAAAATTGTCCGGGAAAAAAATTATCCGGGAGGCATTTCGCCATCCAAACGCCGGATAGGGGGAGAAAGAAGGGGGGAAAAGTTATCCCCCTCTCTTATCCATCAGCCAAACAGGCCACAAGGGAAAAGCACACAGAAATCTTGGATTGAACCTAAAATTTCATGCCTCCCCCAAATAAAATTTCTAATTCAATGCGTGATTTCAAGGTTACCATGGCAGTTACCTTGTCAAGTAGGCTTCTGAGCACATAAATTAAAGTACAAGTAATAGTAGCTCTGAAATGTCTACTTCTGAATCTCTGGCTCTGGGTATTCTATCTTGACTTCCTCACCATTAATAGGTTTGCTTGCAGCAATTGACTATAATAAATACAAATCAGACAATAACATATACTTCAACCTTATGGTTTCACATTTTAAATTGGTTCTTATAAAATACTAATTATCATGATTGAAACCAAAATCTTATTCTCGAAACGAAATTAAAATAAACGTTAGATCCAACAAATACCCATCTGATCCAAATCAGAAAGCATTAAACCTTGTAAAAGGCGCCTATGCCCTCATTTTGAAGCATTTTCTTCGTGACTTGCACGGCTGATCCCTCACCTAGTTGCATTCTCACCTGCAAGTCAAAAAAAAGGGAAAAGAAAGCAAACAGATCAAATAAAATACAACAAACCCATAAACCATCAATGATTAAACCGATATACATGAATGGGTGACCTAACTGAAGAGGCGGAGACAGAGTTTTTCTCTAGTGGGTTCATTCAACAAAAACTTTTAAAATTTATAGAATCTATAAATAACTTACTTGCAATACATCTATGATCTAATAACATTCTTCTCCTATAAATTTGAAAGAAATCTGTTTGAGAAAAAAAAAAGTAGAAACTAGAATTCTTGTTGAACCATACTTGCTTTTCGAATTCGACCTCATTATATTATCTTTTATCATTTTTTAAAGAATTTTAGTGGTTCAAAATGTCTTGATGTTTGTATTATAAATGAATTTTCAAATATACACATAAGTTCTTGAAAATTTTAGTGGGTCCTCTTCAGATACCACCTACCTCCGCCAATGGCTAACTCCATCAAATTGTAAAGAATTATTTAGATATGTGTAGCATAGTTACAAGTTTTGGATGGAATTGCTCAAGTGACCCCATCAAGTTGAGTGAGAAGTATGTAAAGGTAAAATCTTGGGATATATCTTTAATTATCATTTGAGTCTTTCCGTTGATCATTTGGGAGTTAATTTAGAATGCGATTTCCTAAAATAAATATGGGAAATTGAATTATTTAAAATCAATCATTTTAATGAATAATTTGTTTCAGTAGAGGTTGGTTAAATGGAGTACAATTAAACTTGTGGTAAAAACTTCCAGTGACTCCATATAACAAATTTCCTGGAGTCCCAAAACTGTATGCGAATGAACAAATAAATATTCGCAAACACAAATGAAACCA
>BRYE01000029.1:1885202-1887702 GCA_030159115.1 Actinidia arguta var. hypoleuca | reverse complement strand
AAACTCTCTTGATATTCCCCTAAGGAATTATCTCTACATCTAACTTCTTCTTCTCCTTCTTCCTCTTAGTTCCTCCTCCTCCTCCTCCTCATTAATATCTTCCATTTAAAAATCTTAGTCATCGTAGTTGCCACTACCCACTACACCCATTGGTGGTGTTGTGGTGAGCATGAGTGTATTAGGCAACGACGACAATGGAGGGAAAAAGAGAGAAAATATAGTGAAGTGAGAAAGATCATGAGCCGAGGCACACTAAGGCAAGTGGAGTCAATTAATTACACTGAAAAAAATTATATTATTATTCTTAATATAATTTATCATAAATACAATTCTGACCATATAAAAAATTAATAATGTTTTCTAAATTCTATAAATTCTAAATTTTTGACCCCGCTGAACATAAATTCTAACAATTTTAATCTTGTTAGACAAAATTCTGATAATTTTGATCTCATTGAACTTAATTTATGACTTCGTTACTGATGACGACGGCGATAGCAGTGACAATAAAGATTTTTCAATGGAAGATGAGAAGAATGGAAGAAGAAGAAGAAGAAATTAAGGATAATGAGAGTTTTTTAGGGATGAATTGATAGAGTTTAATTGAGTAAAATGATCCAGCCAACATTTGGATTCATGACTCGAATATTATTTTGGAGACGCCACATGCACTGCTATTACTTCGTGTCAGTCCTTTGAACTGGCATAAGTCTCTCAAGTTTCCACTAATATGAGATTTTCCCTTTGTTCTAAGCTCATCTTACATCACCCGACAGAACTTGTCTCTTCCCAATTGTTATTTTCGATGAACTCCTAAAACATAGTCGTGCAAATGTAAAAAAAAAAAAAAAATTAAAAACAAAAACAAATTGAAATCCTAATTATGTCATGATTACGTAATAATATTTTATAAGTTAACTTATTTATATTATTTGCTTAAAAAAAACGAGTAACCATGTTCAGTAGCAATTCTATCCAATCATATATTTAGTTTTTTTCACCTTATGCAGTCAAAAGAGCTTATACTATTTTTCGATAAATTACTGAAAAACTCGTAAGAGAAACCCTTATAAAACGTTTAATCGACAATACGGACATTTTATAGAAAGTTACATGACAATTTATTTAAGCAAAAAAAATAACTTATCGATTATACCAAACAAGCTCGTTGTACTGGACCATAGCCTAGAGAGGGGGTGAAAGAGATACTTGGTTAAATTGAGCTCTAATTGAATTATTAGAAGCTCATAGCCATTTATTTTGATTGAGTACATGTAAACAAACAAGACTAAATGTCACTATCCTTATTTTTCTAATGACCCTTTTAGAGGATAATAAATTAAGGAGAGTATGAGGATGTTTGAACAGAAAGATGCCTCTATGGGAGTAACTTAAGGGGCCACAACCATTGTAGGTTACTTGAATTTGACCTAGCAATAAGCATTTATCACCTTATAAAACTACAAGTTGGGTGTCCATTAACATGCCATGATGCACCTATGACCTATGGATTCCTTCAATCCTATCTGTTTTTTGTTTTTTTTATTCATTAAGTTAGTATTTTAAAGCACTCCAAAGTTTCAAAAAAACTCAGAATTTTATTTGAGTGTCAAGTACTAATATTTTAAAATTATTTAGGTTAGAGCATCCGCACCCGTCTCACTAAAATTAAACCAAATTTTAATTTAAAAATCGCATCTTTTATTTTAGCTGGTTGTTTCCTTTTAACTATTAGTGAAAACGAAAACAGGAGATAGCCAGTGAATAGTTCCTAGTCAAAAATGCCTAGGAACTATAAGAAAATTAAACTTGTGGATTGTTTTGACTAATCTAATTTGGATAATTTCAAAGTTTTTACTAAATAAATTAACCCAGAGCAAGTTTAGCTAGTTTGATGTAGATGCTCTTAGCTATCCAAAACCGGAATTATTATTGTACTTCATGCATAAACTACAAATCATACGTTCTCTTATGTCCATTCGTCTCCTTTAAGATAAAAAAAATGAAGCAACATGTAATCATATTTTCTTATAATAATTTTCTTTGATTACATCATATTGCACACTTTGATTCACAACCATAAGAACACAAATGGAATGAACAATATCAAGATCCGGAAGCCAACCCTAAGTATTCAAGAAAAAAAAATCCAGTGGCCTTGTCAACTATGGTTGTTTCTATAATATATTTGAGTAATTGGCACCTTAAATTTTTAAATTTTGTTTATTGATTTTCTATTTTAAGAGTATTTTTATAACATCCGTGATTTTATTCCAACTATTTTATATAGTATGTAATAGCATCAATAAAATTTGAGATATATTCTTTAAAATGACAATCTAATAAAAACCCAGAAACCTGATGACCGGCCTCACTCCTCTCACCTGCACGCGAAGTTAATTCAATTGATCTGATCTTCGCGATTTCACAAGTTACAACTGCAAAGGAGTGCAAGACCATAATACGAGGGATGTAGTTTCGATGCTTAACACACCTAACC
>BRYE01000029.1:1867702-1870202 GCA_030159115.1 Actinidia arguta var. hypoleuca | reverse complement strand
TGAGAGTGTTTATCTTTTATGTTTCCTAGTTAGATTAGGATAACAATTAGATATCTGTTTGTAAGTCTACTACCTCCTTTCCTTGGTCTATAAAAGGGAGGGCAGGGTGCTTAGATTTCTGTCTGAGTCGGTGTGTGTTGCTTGGGGCTGAGAGCAGAGTACTGTGAGGTGAGATTGAGAGGCAAGACAGAGAGAGATTGTGAGTTAAGAGGTGAGTCTCCTCCATTGTAATCCATTCGTTCGGTATAGTGGATTATTGTTTTCTCTCCGTGGACGTAGGCATTGTTGGCCGAACCACGTAAATCTTTATTGTCTTTTGTGTGTGTGTGATCGGTTATTCGTTTTGAGCACAACAATATTGACCCCCATCGGTTCTGGACTTCTGTTGTTAAATTATGTTTGGTGCTATATTGGCATCAATTTTCATGCCACAGGTGAATACATCTTCCTTTGGAATTAACTTACTGACTGTTGTATGGTTGATTTTCTACATTCTTGCTCATTTCATGTTTTATTTACGAGCATTCTATGTTGATTTGTACGAAAATGTTGAAATGTTTATGTGGGGTGTGGATTCTAGAAATGAAAAAAAAATTCAAAAATAGACACACGCAGTAGCTGCACGACAGCTGGCAACAGTGGATAATGTTTAAGACTTTTCAGAAACAATTATCTGACGGTCAAATTAGATGATCAGTGTATATAAAGTTGATGTAGAGAGAGAGAGTTTAAGACTTGGAGCGTCAAAAATTGCATACATCTGAATGAGTAAGGCGTGGCCTTATATGGCAGTTCGGCATGGACGGAGACACGCTTACTGTCATGTGACTGGACAGACTACAACTCGTTGTGTCCCTGGACGCTAACTATTGTGTCAGTGAGTAGGCGACTGACACAGCCATGCCCCTAAAGCTGGTCGGTAGCTAGCCATCATGTCGTTGACATCTTCATCTAGGCGTGTGGACTGTTAGAAGAAGACCTTACTGTACAAGTCACCTTATGTCCCCTGATGTGCCTCAGGATCGCCATCAACCGTTACGTCTTGACCAAGTTTCGACGCAGTAACCCTGCCGAGCTCGCTATAGAGCGACATCCCAATAACGGTGCTTGCCCTAGCTCAACCTGAGCTAATGTTGCGTCTCGATCGAGCTCCAGCGCAGAGACTCCACCAAGCTTGCTTTAGAGCGACAGTCTAATGGCGGTGCCTACCCTAACTCGGTCACAACTGATATTTTGTATTTTATCCCCTTACAGTTTTTTCGAGAAAAACTAATCCTAAAAATTTGGCTCCTCACAACATGTATTTCAAGTTTTCAGACGCAGCTTAATGATACCTGCACATACCATCTTGGCGTTTAGTTTAATTTTCTAGGTTCATTTTTTAAATTTGACTCTTATCACGACAATTACTTGTTATTATGGATACATCGGCGCTTTAGTTTGATTTCATTTCTGCTTTCTTGGTTTGAAACAAAATACCATGTTTTCTATGTGAGTCTTTTATCGTGTCTTCTGCTTTTTACTATATTTTCTATTACTTTTCTTATATCAGTTATCTAATCTTTTACACAATATTTCATTTCATGTGATTTCAGGCGTGGTTGTTGGAAAAAACAAATTATACCCAGGTATTACATATTTCTAATTCTATGAATGATTGTAATGGCATTCCAACTTTTTGATAGTCTCATTCATATGACTTTCCATATTGAAAGGAACATAATTATTACATTTAATTTATATTAACTTTTCAATTTTATCCATATAATTATTACTTTTGATTTTTTGCTTCAATTGAATGTTATATAACAAAAAGGAAAAAAAGGAGAAAATTGCATACTTTCTTTGTTAGCTTTTGAAAGAGACATCTCAAAATAGAATAATGGACCAACAATATGGGAAGAAGCAACTAATTCTATTGTGGTTTATCTTGGGAACATGTAGATTCTTACCCTTCTTAACATTAAAAGTAGGAAAAAGAAAACAGGAAGAATATTTCTATGACGCGTTCCTTCAGTTTAATTGCATTAGTCTCAAAAAAATCACATTTTGTTGGAAAATTAATTTTTTTCTTTGATAGCCCAATATCTCCGTTCAATCCAATTGAGTTTGAGAAAGACTAATTTTGAGCCTTAAAGTTAACGGCCGGACAAATTTTCAGGAACCCTAAAAGATCTCGAACTTGTTAGAAATTTGTGTGAATGAAAGCCGAAATAGGGCTGTAATTATCAGTTCAATATTGAGCTGTTAGGAAGCCCAAAGGGCAACTGTTTTGCCAGTAATGGCAGCAATTTTTTAAGCCCTAATGGTCATTAGTAGCAGCTCTAATGGCTGGGGGTTATAGGGCCATAAACAGCCCCTAATGAGGGGTGTTTATGGCTGGGAGTTTTTAGTATAAAGGGTCTCTATTTTCCCTATAAATAGGTTGATTTGTTAGCTTGAAAAAACACCAACACACCAACACACAACAAACATTTGAGTTCTTTGAGAGAGAGAGACA
>BRYE01000029.1:1855202-1860202 GCA_030159115.1 Actinidia arguta var. hypoleuca | reverse complement strand
CCACTAAAGCAAATCGTTCACAACCAAATTCAAGGAAATAACAAATGCATGAATGAAAGCCCCAAATTCACATCATAACAGAAAAAAATTCAAAACCACAATTTACCCATTTGCCAATTACTCATTATCAAATCCCTCAATCCACAACATGAGAGAGAGAGAGAGAGAGAGAGAGAGAGAGAGAGAGAGAGAGAGAGGAGAATTACCTAAGGATGAAAAGAAGTGAATTGGAGATGGGATTGGGATCAGGGATGATGCATGAGATAAAGGTATAGAGAGAACGAGGACAGAGAAAAACCAGAGAATAATGACCCCCCAATAGATGAGGGTTTGGTTAGGTACCAATGTGGGAGAGAGCGTAGAATGTGGTGGCAAAGTTTGAGGGTTTAAGAAAGCCAAAATAGATTGGTCCACCTTCTGCTAAATAGCAATGTTCATACATAGACGTTGGAGAGAGAGAGAGAGAGAGAGAGAGAGAGAGCAGCTTGTCTCCAACCATGCGTTGATCGTTCTATAGCGAAATCTCATTTTAAATGCTTCAAAATAGAAAAGTGAAGCCCTAGAAGTAGATACGAACAATTTTGTGTGATGTGTAAAAGAAACTGAAATGTGAAAATTATTATTTAAACTTTCTAAAATTTATTATACTTAATGTCAAAATAAAAAAGTATACCTAAAGAATTTTGGTAGCGGTGATTTTGTGGTGGCCACGAGGGTGAGGGTGGTGGTGGTGGCAACGGCGACATGGCCAGTTGTTATGGCAGCTATTTGGAATCATATAGTGGTGCATCTCAATTTCTTTACTTATGTAATTATAATTTTAGTAAAATTAAGTATGCATTTATTTTTTTATGTACTAAATTAAGTTATCAAACAATTCAAAGTACTATTTACAAGGAAGATCTATTTTAAATTTTTGAAAGTTGTGCATACTTTTATTATTCAAGAATTCTCTCTAAAAAATAATTTTAACAATGTGATTCCTTGTAAAATGGTTAATTACACTTTTCACTCTTAGTGTACCTAACTTCGCACTTTTGCTCTTAAACTTTAATTTTTCTTGTATGATCCTTTATTTACAAATGTCAATTTGGTTCAATTGGTAACTATCATCCAATTTTTTTATGAATATCAACAAAACATGTCAAGGTATTTAACAGTTGGGAAAAGGGGGGAGGACGACAATATATCAAAAAATTACATGGGAACTTTCTACATTTGTGAGAAACTTGAGGTGAATGTAGTTAGCCCTAAGAATGACAACGGGGCGAGGCAAGATCAGATTTTTTATATCTCATCGTGATCCTCGATATTGATATGTATTCTCGTCCTTGTACCTATTTTCGTTGGATTTTACTATTGGTCAACCATACCGGAACCCAAATGAGGATTGGTTTGTTAGGAGATTTTTTGAACCATTTTCTCTCCTTTTTTTTTCACAAATTCCAAAAATGGTGAAAAAATATAAACTTTCAAATAAGAAAAAAATGAATATATAAATTGTTTTGAATTTAAAAAAAATGTAAAATTATTTTATTTCCTTTAAAGGGCTCAATTTTAACTATAAAGTTTGTTGTTCAAATTTCATTAGTACTAGTATCTTTCTCACACCAAAATTGGTCAGAATTTATTTGTTGTTATCTTACCCTATCCAACAAAAATTTAAAAAATTACTCTTCTCAAGGCGGGGTGAATCTCCGTCGACGGGCAAGTTGTCATCCTTAGGTAGAGTTTGGATCCTTTGAAATGGGGATGTGATGAAGTGGTCCTGAAGTATGCAAAACAACATCATTTTACATATTTCAAGACCAAAACGACGTTATTTTAATTAACATCTAAAACAATGTCATTTTACGTTAAGACTAAAATGATATCATTTTAATCATAAAGTGTACAAAATAACATCATTTTACATACTTCAGAATCACCTCACCCCATCCCCACTTCAGCGGATCTGAATCCCCCTAGTTAACCCCTTTTGGGGAGTAAATCAATTCAAACTCGAGCGAGATCTCATATTTATTCTTCACTAGTCGTTAGATTCGTATTCTCCAAGTAATTGTTCAAGCTCCTATATATAGAATACATACATAGTGACAAAAAACTAATTCTTTCCCTATCTCTGAATGCCTTTGATTCTCCCATCTCCCCTCTCTCTTCGTTTGCGATCTATGTACGATGAAGATTGCTTTTGTAAAATCTTTGAAATCTTCAATTTCAAAGATTAGGATGAATTCACTATGTCTGCAGAGTCCAAGAACCCTAGTTCCATTGACAAGTACAATTCATCTAATTCGCTTCATCTTTCTGCGCAATGATTCTTCTTCTTCTTTTTGCAATTGATGAATTCTTGTGATTCATTGCAGGGAGGATGTGTCTAAATGGTAGTACAATCTTCAATTTGGATGATGAAGATGAATTCACCGAGTATATAATCAGAGTTCAAAACCCAGTTCCATTGATTCTTTTCATTCTTCTTTTCCTTTTTCTTATCTTGATGAATACTTGTGATTCATGGTGTTCAAGATGTGTAGTACAATGAAGAGTGTTCGAAAAAGCTTTGAGATCTTCAATATGGAAGATGGGGATGAATTCCCAGAGTATTTCAGCAGAGTTCAAAAAACCTAGTCCCATCTACAAATACAATGTCCTCTGAAACGATAAGAATGGATTCTGCATAATATAATCTTATACCTATAACTAGGTCGTTGTATATAGTTTCAATATGAAAACTACTTAGTGAGGGATTTCTTTGTGGATCTGAGATTGTATTGTTCAAACTAATGCTTATAGATTCACTTTGATAAGTCTTGAAGATGTTTCTAAGTAATAGTATGATGAAGAGTGCTCGTAAAAGCTTTGAGATCAATCTTGTATTTGGAAGACGAGGATGAATTCACTGCAGAGTTCAAAAACCCTAGTTCCATCGACAAATACAATGTCCTCTGAAACGGTAAACATGCATTATGTTAAATAGAGCCCTTGTATTTAGTTTCAATGTGATAAGTATTTACTGAGGGATTTCTTTCTAGATCTGAGATTGTCTTGTTCAAACTGATGCTTATAGATTCAATTTGACAAGTCTCTTCTTCTTCTTCTTCTTCTTCTTGTGCTTCAACAGATGTTTCTAAGTAATGTTATCGCGAATGATTCAAAATCTTCATTTTCGAAGATGAGGATGAATTCACCAACTATGTCAGCAGAGTTCAAAATTTTAGTTCCACCGATTAATACAGTAAGCACGCAGTCTGTATAGAGTATTTGAGTATGTATAATTAGGTATGTGTATATAGATTCAATTTGATAAGTATTTACTGGAGATTTCTTTCTGGATCTGAGGCTGTATTATTCAAACCGATTTCTCGGGATTGAAGTATTTTTGTGCTTCATTTTGTTGAAGATGTGCCAAAATAGTAGTTTCTGAAATGATAAGCAATTAAGCATATATTCGTGTACGTATAAACACGTGTGTATAGATTCAACTGATGCTTGTAGATTTCTTTATGGACTAAGATTGTATTATTCTACTGATCTCATTTTTTCTTCTTCTTCCTTGCTATTGATGAATTTTTGTTCTTCATTTGGTTGAAAATGTGTTTAGACACTAGTTGCTGAAACGAGAAGCTCGTATTCTATGTAATATATTCGTCTATGTATAAATGTGTGTGCATAAATATTTAGTTTGGTAAGTGTTTATTGGTTGATTCCTTTCTAGAACTGAGATTGTATTTTTCTAGTGAGATTGTATTGTCTTTACGGTTATGCTTCGATTTTGTTAAAGATTTGTCTAAATAATAGTTGTTGAACGCTTGTAACAGAACTGATTAATCAGTTGGAACACAGAGTGTAGAAGAGAAACCTTGCTCAAGAAGCTTCCTAGGCAATGCAAGTTTGGCAATTCCCTAATACCTCCAGTGTCTTTCAATCGAAAAGAAGGTCTTTCTTTACCCCCCCATAAGTTTCAAATAATAAACCTCATTGTCGTATGTCGATAAGCGATTACCTAATTTCAGGAAGAACCTTTCAATAGGAATACCTGATTTATTATTTGATTTCTTTTTCTTTGTGGGTATTTTGTGTTATATTGTTGTGATTCTTTTAACATAACTTGTTCCTTCTATCTAGAAGGTGAAAAAATCTTGTGGTGTTCCTCACTTTGTTGATGTTCTTGCCACGGATGACTGGCCACAGGTTCAGGTTGGATTTGTTATTTTTGTTTTGTGCATTATAAATATTTCCTATTTGTTTCTTTAAGGGTTGAATGTTCACCTGCCAGCTTTTTTTTTTTAAGTGTTTGAATTCTTTATAGTTCACGGCATCTTGAGCTGTCACAAACATTGCATCTGGAGCATTACCGCGTTGGAGAACAACTAGGTTGTAATCAAACATTGTGCTGTTCCCAGGGGTGGTGCTAGAGGAACTCTGATGGGGTCAGCTGACCCCATCAATCAAAAAAAAAAAATTTTAAATTTTTTTTTAGTGTTAAAATGTTAAAAAAAAAATATAGTGTTAAAATGTTAAAAAAAATTTTTTTTTAGTGTTATATATATGTTTTAAAAAAAATTGAACCCATAAAAAAAATATAGAATGCACATAACACCATTAACAAAAAATTCTGTAGCCGCCACTGGCTGTTCCAATGCTTGTGGGACTTCTGGGTTATTCCAGTTATGATGGTTAAGAACAGGTATGCCTTGCGGAATTCTTAACTCGTAACTTCTTTGTGATTGATTTCATGTTTTGATCCCTTTGCAAGATCCTAATAAGGTCGTGTTATTATAAAGGTACGTGTTATTTGTTGAGTAGATAATGTTATGTGGTTGAATAGATAACAAAGAATTTTTGGCAGATAAAATATACCTGTTATTTGTACAACATAGGCTGTTTGGGCATTGTAAAGAGTTGTTAACTCATCTGATCTTTTTTCCATGCCTTTACTGTATTCCTTGACTTGCTAATTTTGTGCAAGGAAATATTATCTTAGTATTGATATACGCCCT
>BRYE01000029.1:1767702-1775202 GCA_030159115.1 Actinidia arguta var. hypoleuca | reverse complement strand
GATAAAAATGAATTATTTTTGCCTATTTTTACGTTTATTTTTTATTTCTATCAAGAAAAATTTAAATTAAATAAAATTATTTACATTTTCAGACTTTTTTCATCAAGAAAAAACTAAAAATTATACTAAAACATTATTCAAATTGTAAAAAAAAAAATTTACAAATGACGAAAAACTAAAAAAAAAAACCGTAATTAAACCCAAAAAAAACTAGTACAAACGGGGCTTCTGTGAGTTTTTGGCAGTCTAATCGTAGCCCAAAGGGTAGATATGTCTTAACACAAACTTAGGCCTATTTGTCTAACCCGGATACTTTGCCCAAGCCCAACCCATGTCCTAGCCCAACTTAGGCCTAATGACCAAGCCGGGCTTCTTAGCCCAAGCCCAGAAGCCCCGCTTAACCAAATGCAACACTTGTAATTTTGCATAAATTAAGGGGGGGGTTTCCGATTAGTGCATGGCAAGATAATATCCCACAATACGCTGGCGAGTGTGTGAGAGAGGGATCATTTTTTTTTAGGGTGAATTACACTGACCAACCCTGAGGTTTAGAGTTAATACATAAAGCATCCCTGATATTTAAAAAATAACAGTAACCTCCCCTGAGATTTGAAATTTATCTCATTTTACACTAACCACCCTTGAGGTTCAGAATTAATACACAAAGTACCCTTACTATTTATCCACTGCACATCCATGATATGAGGGGTGTTTTGTGTATTAACCCTGAACCTCAGGGGTGGTTAGTGTAAAATACAAAAAATCTGTTATAAGTTTCAAACCTCAGGGGAGGTTACTGTTATTTTTCAAATACCAGGGATACTTTGTGTATTAACTTTAAACTTCAGGGGTGATCAGTGTAATTCACCCTTTTTTAAGGTAAAAGAGAGAATTTTAATTCTTGTGTTGGATCAATTTATACGAGATTTTATTTTATTTTTAAATGAATTTTTACTTATTAATAATTAAATTAATCTCTTAAATTAGTCGATTTGAGAGAATTATCCGAAAAATATGGAGAGAACTTCAATAATGAGAGAGAGAGAGAGAGTGATCTTAGAAAAGGCAATTTTATGAGTTGCTTGAATTGTCAAATCTTGTAAAAGAGACAAAAAAAAATTATGAGGAAGTACTGTGTGTGAGAGAGAAAGTGTGTAAAATAGCACGTGTAACATAAAGGAGGGTAGGTGAGTGGTTGGCTAAGGGTTCAGATCATCTGAAGTGCGTATACGATGAATTGTTCTTAAAATATACAAAACAACGTTGTTTTGTATATTTTATTAATAAAATAATATTATTTTAATCTTAACTATAAAAATACGTCGTTTTATGGTTAACTAAAATGATATCGTTATGACCATAAAGTGTATAAAACGATATCATTTTATATATTTTAAAAATAGTGTATAGAACTTGCACAGCAGAGGATCCGAACTAGTTGGCTAATCGATATTGACTTTCATTAGCTTTCTAGAAATAGTACTCAAGAAAATAGTTATTAACTTTGCTTCACGTGCTCAGACGATGGGGTTAATTACTACCCTAGTGCTAAATACATCGTTTAGATATTTTTAAATTATTTGATAATTTTATTATATTTATTGTGTTGTTAATTAATATCAGTTAATGTTCGATCTACTATAATTAAAAAGTCAGAATAGAAGATTAACATATTTCTCCCCCACATAAAATTTCTAAATTAGAATAATAGATTAGACCGGCTGTCCAATCTAAGTTTGCTGAATAGACTCCATGTGACTACCCAATCACTCAAACAAACGATCAGGCAAATCTTGCTTAAACAGCCTAAACTATATAACATGAAAATTTAATATATAAATCTCTTAGTAGTCTATTACTTCTACAAAAAAAATTGAATTTGAATTTGCGCTCTCTCTCTCACTAATTAAAATATTTGTGAGAATTGCAATCAATTGTTAACTGTAAAATAAACTATTAAGAAGACAAATATTAATTTGCTTGGCATTTAGCAGCCTTGTTATGACTAAACCAAGCAGTAGGTATTCTGTCGGTTGACTCCAACGCCAATTATATTCTAATCTCCATTAGCAAACCCCTAATAATTGTGGTTAATATCGTCATCTTCATCGTCATCCTCATCATGGGTAGTACTTAGGGGACACTTTAAGAAAAATCTTACTCTATTTGTATTGCCCCATCAAGTCTGTGTTTTTTATTTATAAAATAAAAAAAAGATGATCTTTTTGTTTTTCTCACAAAGATTTAAATTCTCTATTTTAGGCCCAGTTTGGCATTTTTTTTTTTAGTTTTTTACCCGCTTTGATTTTAATTTTTTATTATTATTTAATTAAAATTTTATATTTTTTCAATTATTCTCAACGTGAGAAACCTGAACATGTAAAAATCGTCTTCATTTGGAAAAAAAAAGAAATTTTCATTAAATTAATCATTTAGGGTAGTCCTCATACTCACACGCTAACGGATTTGCTCGTGCCTAAAGGCACTCCTAGCAGTAAGAATGTTAATAAGTCAAGTATGATTGAGGACTTTCTCAATATCGATATCCGAAACTCAATTCCATCCAAATCCCCATACTCAGTTCCTAAAATGGGCATTGAACATGGCTATCAAACCCAAATCCTACTGGGTATACAGTTATCGAGTACACCCGAAACCCAAATCTAAAAAAAAAAAATCAAATTTTAATCTACTATTAGATAGATAGATAGATAGATTCAAACTGATTCCTTGTCTGCCATGTTTTTAATCTAGTTGTGTTATTTTAATACACTATGGAACTGAATTGGACACCAATGCAATGAACTTGTGGAAAGAAGACAAAACTAGTTTGTCCTCATCATTTAGTACTGCAAAGCATGTGACCATGGTGGTGGTTTTTTCACTCATTATTAGATTTGAAGTATCTTCTTCAAGTAACTTCCCTTAAATGACTTAGAAAAAGGAACTTTCATGTTTTTTTGAATGAGAGTTGATGTGTGATATTTTTAAATATCACTATCTTAGTACAAGATTTAGTGTATATATTCTTATCATAGGATGCAATTGGGCTTATTTTCAAACACCACATCAAGGTGGTAAAGAAAAACAATCGAAGTGCCACTTTAGCACACAAACACAATCTAGTTAAGGCCCAGTTTTGGACACAATTTTAGTGAAGTTTTTTAACTGTTTAATTAAAATTTTATACTTTCTAAATTTCTCTTGATGAGAAGAGTATTGAAATGTAAGAAATTTTATCTAATTTCAAGAAAAATTCACAAAAAATAAAAAAATATTTTTTTGGGGGGGTAAAATATTTTTTTTTTGGGTTTGTGGATTTTTTTGGGTAAAATACATTGACCTCCCCTGATATTTGCCTCTAATACACAAAGCACCCCTGACGTTTAATAAATTATAGTGACCTCCCCTGAAGTTTGAAACTTGTAATAATTTTTTTTAAAATACACTGATCACCCCTGAAGTTTTTGGTTAATACACAAAGTATCCCTAAAATACACTGATCACCCCAGTGGTGCTTTGTGTATCAACTCGGAACCTCAAGGGTGGTCAGTGTAATTTATCAAACGTCAGGGGACATCTGTATTAAATGCAAACTTCAGGAGATGTCATTATAATTTTTTAAATATCATGAGTACTTTGTGTATTAACATAAAATCTCAAGGGTGGTCAATGTATTTTACCCATTTTTTTTCATATTTGAACAAAAAAATTTACATTTTTAGATTTCTCTCGTTACGAAGAATTGAAAAAAATATAAAATTTTAATCAAATAGTAAAAATATTTTTAAAAACTCAAAACTGAGCAATTAAAAAATATTTTTTTTAAAAAAAAAACTATGTCAAACTCGGCTAGTTAACAATATGCATATGGGATCCGCAAAAAAGTTGTACTAGTTAGTTCTAACAAAGCTGCTATGCTCCCGCTCATAATAAAATCTGAAAAGCCATATGAAGGCAAATTGATTTTATATATATAAGAGATTTTTACAAGATGCAACATTCTAATTTCTAAATGCCATTTTTTGAGAAAAAAATAAAATACGGGGTTTTGACAAGTTATCTTCCTTTGATTTGAGCTTTTAAGTTGTGTTTGGATTATGAATCTGGTTGAAGAAAAATAACAAGAAAAGCAAAGGTTAGTGGATTGAATAATTCAGATTTAATATTTTTTCTTTCATTTTATTTTTCTTTCAGAAATCGCTTCCCAGATCTTTGATCCAAATATAAATTTAGGAGCGGAATTGTGAATAATATGGAGAGTCAACAAATGGAGCCTAGGCTTGAAACGCAAATGAAAAAAAAAATTAATTGAAAATACGGGATTTTGACAAGTTCTCTCCTTTTGATTGAGCTCATGGGTCGTGTTTGGATTGTTTGGTATGGAAAAAGAGGAGAGAAAAAAAGTTAATGGATCCAACATTTTACATTCATCGTTTTTGTTGTAATTTTATTTTTCCTTCACAAATATATTTTCTAAATCCTAGGAAAATTGAAAATAATATGGAGAGTGTAAAAAGATAAAATATCAAGTATCAACTCCGACTGAGCTAGGGTGAACATTGCCGCCGAATTATTGCTCTATAGCAAGTTCGGCGGGGTTTCGATGCTAGAGCTCGATCGACGTGCAACAGTCAACAAAATCCCAAGGACACATCAGGGGCAGATGATAACTTGCACGGCAAAATATGGGATTTTGACAAGTTCTCTCCTTTTGATTGAGCTCATAGGTTGTGTTTGGATTGTTTGGTATATTAAAAAGAGGAGAGAAAAAAAATTGAATGAATCCAACATTCTAAATTCATCGTTTTTGTTGTAATTTTATTTTTTCTTCACAAATATATTTTCTAAATCCTTAATCAAAATACAGTTTTAGGAGGGAAAATGGAAATAATATAGAGAGTGTAAGAAGATAAAATATCAAGTATTAACTCCGACTGAGCTAAGGTAAACACTGCCGCCGAATTGCTGCTCTATAGCAAGTTCGGTAGGGTCCCGATGCCAGAGCTCGGTCGACGTGCAAAGGTCGGCAAAAATCCCAAGGACACGTCAGGGGTAGATGGTAACTTCCACAACAAAGTTTCATCTATCACCTGCACACCTGGATCTAGACGCCGATGACGTGATGTGTTAGGTATCAGCTATGCCTTAGAGGCATGATTGGAACAACTGCCTACTCATTGACATGTCAGCTGACGTGTCTAATACGTGTCGAGCTACACTATAAAATGTCAAGCCATTTATTTCTCAAAGGTATGAAAAAACAGCTAACTTAAGTTATAAACTCTCTCTATATATATACATTCTACATATACTTTTGATTACTACCTTGACCATTGGAGAGCTATTGTGGGATAACTCTGGCAGCCTTTTTCATTGTTCCTGAGTCAGTCCAACAATTTTCTACCACCATCAATCGATAATCAACCACTTCAAATATCAATTTATTTTCTTCCAATTCTTTGTCAAGAACCCCACATAGAGTCAACAAATGGAGCCTGGCATGAAATGCAAATTACTATCAGCTAGGTGGTTGGGTTCATATGTGTGTGCCGACATCATTGTATGTGTGATGTGTTTGTTTGAATGCACGTACAAAATGTAGAAATATTCAATGCTGTTGGAAAATAGTTAATTCTCTCAAAAGAAGTATGAATCATATACATATTAAATGCAGTAGAACTTATTTTATATGAGAGGATGAGCATTGTTCTAAAAATTCTGAATAATTATTCAACTAAATGAAGATCCCTTGGGTTGTATTTACATTAAATGTAATTAATAATTGTCAGTAGACTCTATTTCAGAGGTCAGAATTCATCCACAAAAGGACTTTTTTATTTAGAAAATGAGTTTGTAAAATAAATATGGGTGAAATACAATGATCTCCCTTGAGGTTTGCCTTTAATACACAAAATACTCCTGACGTTTGAGAAATTATAATGACATCTCCTGAGGTTTGAAACTTGTAATAGATTTTTTCTAAAATACATTGACCACTCATGAGATTTCGGGTCAATACACAAAGCACCCCTAAAATACACTGACCACCCTAGGGGTGCTTTGTGTATTAACCCGGAATCTCAGGGGTCAGTGCAATTTCTCAAATGTCATGAGGGCATCTGTATTAAATGCAAACTTCATGGGAGATCAGTGTAATTTTTTAAATGTCAGGAGTACTTTGTGTAGTAACATGAAACCCCAGGGGTGGTCAGTGTATTTCATTCAATAAATATTATTTTTTTATTTTTTCTAAATTTTTTTAATCGATTTGAATCGAAAAAGTAAAATATTTTGAATAAGGAAAGGCTAAACCTAAAAATATTACAAAATAATTCATTTTATTTGAAACGTGGCCTTATTTCATGACATTGTATTATGATAATCTAGAAAATTTAAATAATTTTGACCATTGAATATAAATTATATAATATATTGGAGAAGAAACCATTCATTGTTATATTCTTTCATTTTTCTTACATGTGGAAAGAACATGTCTTTGTCACACCACCCAACTGTATTCAATGACTTTGTCATAACATTCATGATTTTCAATGATCAACTACCCATTCCCATAAATTTTTAGGATAAATTACACTGACCTCCCTTGAGATTTTAAGTTAATACACAAAACACTCTTAACGTTTGAAAAATTACACTGACCTCCCCTGAGATTTCAGATTAATTCACAAAGCACCTCTGTCAGAGTTTATTCCTTTGTAAAATTACTACTTTGCCCTCACACCTACGAACAAGTACTACATTGCCACTTTGCCCCCCCTCCCCCCCTCTCTCTCTCTCTCTCTCTCTCTCTCTCTCTCTCTCGTTTTTTTTAGTTTTGTTTCTTTTTTTTATTAGTTGTTTTAATTTTTAATTTTATTTTTTAATTAAATTTATTTATTTATTATTAGTTTTATTTTTCTTTTTGGGTAAACAATTTTTTTTTGAGTTTTGCAGTCTCTCTCTCTCTCATCTATCCACTCTCTCTCCCTCCCTCTCTCGTTTATTTGAGTTTTTTTTTTAATTTTTTTTTGTTTCTTTTTTTACTATTAATTTTTTTTATTTTTTTTGCTGACTCTCATATAATAATCCCCCTTCGTTCCGATTTTGGTCGAGTTTGTTCTAAATTTATTTATATGTTTAAATTTTTGAGCTTTTTTGTATTTAGTTAATTTTTTAATTATTTTATTAAATTCTTATATCTTTAGAGTTTTTCTTTATAATAGTAGTTTGAAAATATAATATTTTTTATATAATTTAAGAAAAAACTCGAAAAAGATAAAAAAATTGCTTGTTAAATTAACTAAATATTTAATTTTTAGTAATTTTTTTTAAATTTAAATAAAATTATTATATTTTTAAATTTATCTAGTAAGAGTAACTAAAAAATTATAAAAATTTAATTAGACAAGTAAAATAAATTCGCTAAAAATTTTAAAAACTCAATAAACAAAGTAACTAAAAAATTTAAAAATAAAAAAGTCCTTGTTATTGATAAAT
>BRYE01000029.1:1727702-1730202 GCA_030159115.1 Actinidia arguta var. hypoleuca | reverse complement strand
TCTTTGAAATGATTGGTGCTTCTTAAACTTCTTTGCATTGGTGTTTATAATATGTGAATTTCAATTTCCTTATGTTGGACTTTCAATTACTTGTCTAGGTTACTTTTACTATTTTCCCCAATAAGGTGCGCCTTGCTTCAATAAAAACCGTGCTTGACACTTAGGTCCCAAGAGACGTTTGGCGCATCATTGCACCTATCACGTTTAAGAGCTATTCTCAATCCCTACTGCTTGAATATTTTTCCTTTAATATAGAGTCAAAGTTATGTGTGACTTTTATCTCTAGCTTTGGTTCGAAGGTTTCCTTAGTGCAATGACACTAAAGTATATGTACCTGACTTCTGGAATTAAATTGTATGTTCTTAACTTGGATTCTTAATTAACTAAGCCATTTAATTAACTTTTGCATTAAATTTTCTAATAGTTACATATAATTGGTTACCTAAAATTGTAAAATAATTATTACGAACGTATTCCAACCATACCCCCCTATTATACTTTTTTACATTTTCCTGGTGTGGATGTCCAAATTTCAAACGAGTACACATGTGCATCGTAGGTGTATTTTTTTTTCAAATATCATCCTATTCTTGCCTTTTTGATTCCTCTAGTTATGATGACAAGGAAAGTAAATTTTTTTACTAAAAATTTAAAAAGATTTACTAAAGAGAAAAAACACAAAAAATTGAAGTAGATAAGAGTTCAAGAAAGTCCAAAATATTGGGTAATCAAATGCCCACTACCAATGCGTTTTGATAGAAAGTATTATTTGGGAACTACCTGTTCTAATATAATACCAGTTCATGGTGCAGCATAGAGACGCCGGACTGCAAATTTATTGTACTATTCCAAACAGAAGGTATTGTTTTTCTGGGAGCGGAGTGCCATCAATCTCTGTATTTTTATTGACGGCGGTGGGTGTCCATTGCAATATTTGGTGGATTTCTTATGGCCAACAAAATTGTCGGAGCGGTGCAAGAAGTCAAAAAGGGAAGCAAATTCATTGACGGTATGCATTTGAATTCTGAAATTATTCAATGGGACCAATATGATCGCAACGCAACAGTCACCCATCTGCATAAATTATAACGCAATAATTGCCCTTGGTGTAAATTAAATTGCTTGGGTGGAAATCAAATAGAGTTTCACAGTTCTGTTATTTGAGAATTGACAGAAAGTAGAATTAGAGAAGCAGTATAGAAGGGAAAAGAAAATGAGAGAAAATTTGTTTATTGATATAGATACTAATCGATACGATGTGAGCCTATTTATAGGCTGGATATGGAGTTATGGAAGATAAACCTTAGCAAGGAACTCCTAAACTATTCAGAGGAGAATCTAATACAGAAGAAGAACATAAAAGACAGAGAAGCTCCTGCTCAAAGTTGGTATTAGAAAGGCTCTACTGGGTTAGTTCCAGGAAAATTAAAAAAATTATTTTTAATTGAAAAAAAATCTTTGCAATTATAATTTTAGTTTGCCATAACCACTTCATCGATAGAAAACCAGGACAAATTGTCATTTACCTATCTCTGCCTGTGTTGCTTTCCTTGTAATTTTGTAGGATTTGAGTACTGGAGGGGATCTCATCAGTGAGTTGCTAGATGATATTCTTTCTTGCATTATAACCATTTGAAACTGAGGGATGCTGTGAAAACAAACCTACTGTCACGTAGATGGTGAAGAGTTCGTGTATCAAGGTCTAACATCAATTTCTACTGATGTAACATGTTCCTTGGTAGCGACAATGACCGATCCTGGAAAGATCCTTGTAGAGAGCACAACGATAAATTTGTAAAAGGAGCAAATCAGTTCTTGAAGTTTCATGGAGGTACACCGATAGTCTCGTTTGCGGTATATTTCTGTCTTGGGAATGCCTACAGAAACGATATGATGAATGGATGAGATTTGGTATTAGAATGGGTGCGGGACTCTCTCTTAACTCATCCTTCTTTCTCTAGGTACAAAGTGGAGTTGGGTGCATGTATTTTGGAACCAAATTTTTTCACCCAATTCAGTTGCCTAAAACCCTCATCATATTAGAAAAAGATATCCTTGGGTTCTCTTTATAAAACTCTTTACACACGAAATAGACTCTTTATACCAATTCACTAACATTACCCTCTCACAAGCCCCAAACCGCACAACACCCACTGCGTTCTCTTGCTCAATCGTTGGAGACATTCTCAATTGGCCCAACCTTTTCTTTCCTGTCTAGTTGTAGGCCTAACTCTTAGGCCCACTGCGAGCTTACTTTGGTGATCTGAACCGTTTTATCTCGTAGGATTTATTGAGTAGACAATTTGATTCTTTGGCATAATGATCTTTTAGGTGAGTTTTACAAGGTGAAATGTTCGGGTCACGAAGGTGGATTCCGGGTGGAATGACCAACTTTATGGTAAAGTTCATTTTCCACTCAATTATTAGGTGCAGGTATTTTCAACACCAAAAAACACTACCCAACTGATTATTGAAGAAACCTAGTAACCTACCCATATTC
>BRYE01000029.1:1697702-1702702 GCA_030159115.1 Actinidia arguta var. hypoleuca | reverse complement strand
ATTGCATTGGTAGTAATTCAAACTCATTGTCTGGGCGCATAGAACAAATGTGATTGCTATGCTCACAATCTATAATATAAATCACAATTAATTTTGAATCTCAAATTTATCTTCAGTTTTTTACGGTTAAAATTTATTTGAGTGAATCAACGGCTGAGATTTTACTTGGGTTTATTTTTTTCTCCTAAAACCATTATTTCTTTTTTTCTCATAAGTATGAGTTTCACATAATTTTTGATCTAATGGACAAAATATATATAAAGTTAGGTATATTTTTTATCCATGAAATCATTTTTTTAGTTGGACCCACACACAAATTTTTTTTTTTTTTTCTTATTTATTAATTTTTTATATTTAATAATTTTTATTATTATTTATCGACTCTAGTAACACTTTTTTAAAATTATTATATTTTTTAATTTATTCTTCATTTTATAGCAATGTATCTATTATCTGACATTTATGTCTTATCTGTTTTTTAGTTTATAAAACTCTAATGAGTACGCCTAAGAGGTGATTTTTTTTTTTTACGTAGTGTCCGTGAACACAGACAATTTCTCATTACTAATGCAATGAGTTCCGAAAATGAATTAATTATATCAAACACTTTCGAGTTATGCAAAAATGCACTTAATGCCTTATTTTTTTGAAAATCGGAAGGCAAAATGCAGAGAAAAATTAAGATTTCGGATTTTAGCAAGCTTCATAAAATTTGAAGAGCACATTTTTTAGACAATACTAAAAAAATGTCTTCAAATATTTTTGAAAAAGTATTATGTGACATTGATTTCAAAATTGAACCAAACAGAGTTGGAGAGCAAAGCAAAGAAAAACAAATGGTATCTTCTTCTTTTTTTTTTCCTGATACTAGAAGAGAAAGTAAAAGAAAATTCTAGGTTATTATTTTTTATTTTTCACTACAAATCACTCTACTTTTGGAAAGACTCAAAAAGTCTTTTCTGGGTTTTTTAAAAAATTATGCCCCCATCTAAAAAAAGAAGATTTTTTTTGTGTATACATAGATCTCCTCCTCTCGCAATCACTGTCATTCTCAACAAACAGCTAAGGCCGTGTTTGGATTAAGGGCATGGTGCTGAAAAAAGAAAAACAAAGAAAAAATTTAATAGAGCCAACAATTACTATTAAGGCTTTTTTTGTCTCCAGTAATTTTTTTAACCGTTATACGAGAGGAGTATGAAAATATAATAATTTTTAT
Source organism: Actinidia arguta var. hypoleuca (assembly GCA_030159115.1). Classification (NCBI taxonomy): domain Eukaryota; kingdom Viridiplantae; phylum Streptophyta; class Magnoliopsida; order Ericales; family Actinidiaceae; genus Actinidia; species Actinidia arguta. Next base: position 1,701,486 of record BRYE01000029.1, on the reverse strand, counting down.
TTAATTTAAAAAAAGTTTAACAAAAATAAAAATAAAAATAAAATTATTTTTACTTGATAAATTAATTAGTTTTTTTGTCTTTATTGCCTTTTTTTTAAAAAAATATTATGAGCTTACCTACTGAGTAATAAATTTTTTAAGTATTATTTTATTTATATAACAAATCAATCTCGAACCAACTTTTAATAAGCCGAACACGAATTAACTTGAAAAATTTGCTTGTCTATCAGTCCTCTTAAAGAATGGATGCTGCTTTAAAATTGTCTTCCTACACCCACCCCAAATAATACACATAGAACTAGCAAACACATTACAATTAAGCCATCTCTCTCTCTCTCTCTCTGAAAAATGGTTGTTAGAATCTATTTGAGACCATTGATTGCAGTGCTTGGAATGTATTGTAATGCGTGTTGAAAAAGTGGAATGCAGGTTTGGGTGCTGTACGTAAACTGCCCACTTTTTGACTATTGAGTCCAATGGGGTTGGTGTTTAGTGGTGTTGTGCATAAAAAATAATAAAAACACAAGTGCCAGACATGCACTTTTGGCTCTTTCTATAAAAAAAAAATTCAAAAAAAGAAAGGAAAATGCCTCTATTTGGTTCATTTTTGCAAAATATTTTTTTAAAAAATTTAAAATAATGCTACTAATACCAACTTTTGCACACAAAAGTGTATACACTCTCTAGTATTTGGGCCCTACACACGCTAAGTGGGATCCACACAACCCAAACTTAAAATAATGCTACTAACACTATTATACACCCTCACATCTAGCATATGGATTCCACACATGCCAAATGGAGTCCATATCACTCACGTAAGAGAATTTGTATATTTGTGTCTATAAATATTTGTGTTAATAACATATTTAAAAAATTATTTTGTTAATATATTTGCAACTTGATTTCTCAAAAATTTTGAAAAAAGAATTCATTTTTCAAAAATATAAGAAAGATGTACCGTATTGACAAAAAATCATTTGCACTAAGAAGTAACAATAATATATAAAAATAAGAATTTTTTTTTTCTAAAAAATAATTTCTTAAAATAAAATCCGTAAAATTGATTCTAAAAACTCAAACAAACTAATACTTTTTGACTATCCAAGAAACTTATGGGATCCCCATCATATTTCTCCATCAAATTCTTGACGACTGATCGGAGACAAAAGTTTATTCTGTCAAAAGAAAATTGATCACATTTTTGTTTGCATATAGAGGAGTTTCCCAGAATTGGGTGTACAAATATACCCTCTGCACGCGAACATTCACCACCAGTCAGGGATTGGCCGGGCACGTGAATGGCCATTGCTTTGATGAAGGTTATCAGAAAGGAAGCTCTCATTTACGTCTACCCTACAACCATGCAGCTGAATCAGTATCTCCTTCCCTTGTGACTTTCAGGCCACCACTGGGTGCAACTAGGGCCATGCATGGTCATGCACAAGCTGTCCAGCCAGATTTTGGTGGCACAGCTCATGGCGTCCACTGTGACTCCACCACCTGTGGCTAATAATCTCGGGTTTGCTAGGGTTTTAGCAAGATCACAAAGCTCATCAGAGAGAACTGTGACTGATCTGAACCCCAAAGTGAGTGATGATGAGGAAGAAGTCTCTTTGAAAGAAAGGATTGAAGTTGACACAGAGTTGAAGCTTGGTCGAGGTTGACAAGATTTTTTTTTGTGTGGGTTGGGTTGGGTTGGGTGGGCGTTTACATTCAGCAAAGGACCAGTAATGACTCAATAATTAGTATAAATTTTAAAACCTAGATGTGACTGAAATGTCTTTTTTTATTTTCCTTTGCCCCTTTTATTTGAGTTACAATACAAGAGAAATGGAACGCCCAATGTTTTGAGGACTATAGAACTTGTAACCAACCGAATATCAATATATATATATATATATATATATATATATATATATATATATATATATATATATATATATATATATTTGTTATGGATGGTTTGGTGTTGTATAACATTGATCTAATTTCTTACATATTATACGATTGACCATTTGTTGTTATTGTCTGATGCGATGTTTCTCACCAACAATCTAAAGATTATAATATAAACACACAAAGAGAGAGAAATAATTTAGCATCATGAGAAATCATACTTGAGAGAGAGAGAAAAATATAGAATTTAGCATCATGAGAAATCATACTTGCCACAATTTCTCATTCACAAACAATAGGTGTTAAACAAAATGAAAAGCACCATTAAAAGCACATTAAAGAATAGATAAAAGTATGATAAATTAGACTCATATAGAATTATTTGGTTTACTAAGCTTATATCCATTATTTGTTTAATGATTGTCACAATTTCTCACTGCTAAACTATACCTATGTGAACATAAAATAAAGAATCAAATAAGTATGAGAAATTGGAAAATATTTAGAAGTATGAGAAATTGGAAAATATTTAGAAGTATGAGAAATTGGAAAATATTTAGAAGTATGAGAAATTAGATCCACTACAATTAATTTGTTAACTATCTTTGTATACATAGTCTATTTTATGGTTGCAGCAATTCCTCACTCATAAAGAGTATATACGAACATACCTACAAGAATTGACAAAATATAAAAATAAAGATTTAGATAATATTAAAAAATATGAGAAATTAAACACCTCCGGAATTAATTAGTTCACAATTCGTCATTCATAAAACAGTATCTATAAGAACATCCATCCATAACTTGACAAAAATTAAAAGTACGAGAAATTCGACACATCTAGAATTCATTAACAGTATAAGCAAATCACGATCGAAAAATCTGTAATAGTCTTTATGTGAAATTAGGTTTGGTTTGTGGCTGAGGGAATATGGTGATACTCTTTAACCGGACCTCCATATTTTATGATATATCAATCAAACATATCTTGGGCTCTCAAAAATACCTTGTCAGAGGATCTTCCAACTTGTTCGTTTGGATCTCCAAAGCCTCCCTTTAGATGTCCTCGCCAAATCGCTCAATAAATGGCTCCAGTTCTCCTCCTCCTATATCATCGTCCTCGACTGCATACCCCTGTCCCTCAGCATTTTGTACACTGTTCTCCTCACTCTGAAGAGGACCATATATTCTTCAGGTGGGAGGAAACATAACTTCTTCAGCCTGATCAAGTAGAGAATTTAATTAGAAATGAACTTATGAAACCAAATTTCCAATAAATATAGAGAAAAATGAAAATATCAAGAATGAAACAAATCCTTCAACAAGTTTTTGAAAATCTTTTGAAAACAAATTTGTGAGTAAACTAGATTAAGATTTTTTGCCTCCAGATTCGCCATCGTCGCAATGCAGACCGAGAAAGTAAATGTATATATAGAGGAATTCAATTATGCAAAAACAATCCGCACACTTTGCTATATAAACAAACTTGTTTTAGCTTTTAGGGTTGCCTCTTCCATTTAGGGTTCTAGGTTCCTCTCTCTGTGTACGTTTTTCTCAGTCTGCACTCCAACAATGGCGGATTTGGAGGTAAAAAATCTTGACTTGGTTTACTCACAAATTTGTTTTCAAAGAATTTCCAAAATCTCTTTATTTCATTCTTGATATTTCCATTTTTCTCTATATTTATAGGAAATTTGGTTTCTTAGGTTCATTTCTAATTAATTACTCTACTTGATCAGGCTGAAGAAGTTACATATCCTCCCATACCTGAACAATATAGGGTCCTCTACAAGGTGAGGAGAACAGTATGCGAGATGCTGAGGGTCAAGGGTATGCAATCAAGGATGATGATATAGCCGGAGGAGAATTGGAGATATTAGGC
>BRYE01000029.1:1575202-1577702 GCA_030159115.1 Actinidia arguta var. hypoleuca | reverse complement strand
TCTCCAACAATCTCCAATGGAAAAAAAAAAAAAATAAACGCTATAAATTAATACTATTACGTTATGAAAAATTAAAAGACCCACTAAAAATTTCTTTATTCAAACGCCTAAAATTAATATAAAAAAAAAAAAACTTTTTCCGAGCTACATCGGTCCAACCTTCCAAAATTTTAATTAACATAACTGACGTGAGAAAAATAGAATTTTAATATTTAGTATTTTAAATTAATATTATAACATAATAAAAGTCCAATTTATAATTTCACTGTCGGCCTTAAATAGGCTTGGGCCTGTGGGCTTTGTTTTATTGATGGGTTTAAGAATTATTTCAGAACTAGGCCCAAAACCACGAGCAACCCAGCCCAGCAGCTTGGATAAGGGTCGCATCATTTTCTTTCTTGGAATTGTGAATTTTTCTTTGCTATTTTATTTTGGATTCTTTTTCTAACCCCGTCAACCATTGCCACTGCAAAACATCACCTTACTACCCACTATTACTAAGAATTTTCACAGTCTGGCACAATGAAATTTTATAGAATTGTAAAATTTTATAAAATTTCACAGTTCCAACAGCCACCACCAATCATTACCGAGTGTCACTAACCACAAATCACTATTATAGTTACTGAGAATTTTTACAATTCGATACTGTAAAAATTTACAGTGCATATTTTATCTTAAACACATAAACATCGTGAACTCCAAACCGATAAAAAAAATCATTGCCATTTGATTTTACTAGAACTTAGTTTTATTAGAATTTAAATATATATATTTTCCTATGTTGATCTCGACGAGTAAGTTTAATATGAAAAGTGAAAGTTAATAATTTTTTAAGTTTGTAATATGGAAAAAAAATGAAAACTTGGTAAAAACAATTTATGTTTTTATGTTTTCTTGATTTCATATTCAATATGAATCTTATTTGATAAGATTCTAAAAAAGATTGTGCACAACAAAATTTATTATATTTTTTTATCTATTTAAAATTATATTTATAGGACAAACTGTTTCGGTATTCTCCAAAAACAAAGTCTCTCTTGAATTCATTCTTTATACTGATATTAATCAAAAAGTTACTTTGTTTTATTTTTTTGATCCTAATAAGTTTAAAAAAAATTAAGTTTTTAGTGATTAATATGAAAAGCGAAAGTAGTCAATTTTAAAAGCTTGCAAATAATATAATTATTGGAAATTAAAAAAATTACAAAAAAATCATTTTAAGGTACTTATTCTTTGAAAAAATTATAGTAAGTAATTACTTTCCCAAAAGTTCATTTTGAGTAATTACCAATCTACAAATCTTAATATGAAACTTAAGTAGAAAAATTAAAAAGTAATAATTTTTCAAAATAAAAAATAATTGTCAAATAATCAACTTTTAAATTATCGTATGGACAAGATTACCACTAAACAAGATAATAAATAAGAAATTATCAACAAGTTTTAAAAGAGAAAATGAGAAGTTATCAATTAAATATGAGAAGTTTTTAAATATTTACTTAGTATAAATTGACATAAACATATCAATTCTAATTTGACCAAAATATTGAGAAAATATCAAATCAAAACTCCATATGATAAATAAGAGAATTCTCAAATTTTTACTTAGTGCAAATTGAGAAAATACAACATATAACTCAATTAATTCACAACTACTGAGAAATAATCAACTTCTAAATTAATTAGAAGACTTTTGTGAATACAAAAACACTATTTTTTCCTTAAGAATAATTTTTTTCTATTATCGTTCATAAAAATAAATTTACGATTGATAATTTAATGATTATTTTTGTATGCATTGTTTTCATGTAAAAAAATGAATTAACAGTTAGTGACAACCTTCCAATGATTGTTGTAATTGATAGTGATGACTTTAAGTTTACTAGAAGTGTATTTTAATTAGAGTTCTTGAATATTAGACGTTACGGAATACAAGTTAAGACAGTAATTTTATGTCTTAATTTGGTATATTTTAATTAGAGCCAAAAACACCCTAAGAAATTTAGATTTGGCCAAAAAATCAATGTTCTCATAATTTCAAATTAATTATGGATTTTTTTTGATAGTGCTCATTTTTATAAAAAAATAATTATTTATGACAAAAGTTATAACATTTTAAGATTTATAAAACAAAAACTACAAAAAATGTCACATCGTCACTATATACTTTTGGAGCATTTATAAAGGCAGTCATGGAGTCTCCTTATAACTTTTCATGTCTATTTGACAAATTCTAATCTCAGTCCGGGGCAATTATGTAATTTTTCCAAGAGAAAGGGCTTTGTTTGTTATTTATACTATATCGATACTTAATTAGAAATAAGTCTAACAAATAAGACCCAAACGAAATTATCCCTTTTTTGTCTTGTTTTCTTAAAGCAGGCAATGGTCCAAAAACATTTTGTAGAAACTTTTTTGAAATATTTATTTTATAGAAAAAAAAAAGTTGATTATTTTTATATATAATTTCTTTGTTAGTAAAATAATTTTTGAGAAT
>BRYE01000029.1:1532702-1535202 GCA_030159115.1 Actinidia arguta var. hypoleuca | reverse complement strand
AAACAATCTTATTGTGTAATTATGTTCACCTACCTGATAATACGTGAATATTACTCAACATTTCATTAATTGTGAAAAGTTGTTTAAAAACCCTAAGTTGTGTAAAAATTAATTTTCTAGATGCATGGAAATTAAGTTTAAAGTTACAGCTAAGTTATTTGGGGTTGCTCTATCTACTTTTTTTTTTTTATCCTTTTGTAATATTTTATTTTTGTTAATAAGATATTATATTTTTTTCCGGTCAAAAAAAAGAGAGAAATGAAATTAAGTTTAAAGTTATTTCATTTGGTAAGAGTAATTCTATTCACCCAATTTTTAAGTGGGCGAAGTAATTCATCCTTGTGATATGCCAAAACAGTTAGGTGGCCAATCACAAATCGATAATATTAGGCAAGTTGATGAACAAAATTATTTTGGTTTGTGTGTGTATACGTAGAGAGAGAGAGAGAGAGATTTTCACTAAAAGACCAAAATATTACATTTCAAGACATTACAAAGCACCACAAAGCTAAGATAAAAAGCTAAGCAAAACAAAAAATAGGGACTAAAGAAAAAAGAATTGTTGCCTGGACCATCCCATGTATGCCATAACCCTCTTCAGCTTCACTTTCTCACCATCACCAGCTCACATTTTTATCTACTCTTCCTATATATGCATGCAATTTATACAACAAAACACACACAGACACACACACACACACACACATATATATATATATATATATATATATATATATATATATTATTGTGGTGGGTGAAAACAACTACATTGTTTTCTTTGTATTGCAGTCAAACAGTCAGAACAACCCCATGAATTACAATCCAGACATGTTTCTACCATGATGGATGGTACTAAAACAATAATGTTGGCATATACAACAGTTGCATTCATTACTTCCTCCATTTTTATTTTTATTTTGGGAGTTTCAACATTTTAAAAGGATGTACAATAAATTAAGAATAATATTGTGATTACTATCTACTTTTATTATTTTCATTCGCTATCTAACGTGACATATTCTGTAACCACGATAGATAGATCTCACAAATATATCAATTATATTTTGCAATTATGACTTATGCCACATCAAATGATAAAAACAGATGATAATCATAATAATTTTGTTAATTAATGTATTAGAATGTAAATTTTAAGGTATTGTTACAAATATTGTGAACCTTTATTTCTCACTTTCAAATAGATTTATATGTGTGATACTTTTGAAATATTACAAACTTCATGTTTTGACTTTTTAATGTGGACATTTTTTTGAAACATCTTAAAAATGTAAAGATAAACAAACAAAATGGGATGGAGGTGTACTAATTAACTATTCATGAAATAGATATTAAGTATAACGATACCAGGTGAGGTATCATCAATCAATAAAAAAAATCTAACTATGGAACCCGCTGCTATATTATTGAGTCAGTGAGAGACAATGGATATCTGTCATCGCTCAATTGTGGTTCTTGTTACAAGAAGTCAAAGTTAAATAAGCCAATTCCGTTTGGGGATACAAAAATATAAATTACCTCTTTTAAGCCCAAAATTTATCTGGGATATATGGCCTTTTTGTTTATTTATACCAAATTACTATTTTGCTCTTGTTACACAATGTTTTTCTACTTTATTTTTTCAACACTAAATTTCATTAAATGAGGGCATTTTTGTCATTTTACCTAGTTATCATTAATCACATAGTATGAGCTCAAGGTTATTAAATAAATTGTTAAATGAATTGGGCAACCCCAAAAAATTATTCTAAACAAAACGGGGTTATTGTTTGGCTTATAAGACAAAAAGCCCATAAGCTAGAAACCAAACCTAAGCCTAGCTTTCATATTTGTTGCTATTCATGAATAGCATGGAAGGTTTGTAGCTTTCATGTGATTCACGTGAGATTTTGCATGCATGAAGACACGAGAATGCGGGATATGGGAACTTGATGCCACAGTAATTTTATGGGGAAACATGGAGAGATAGATAGAGATGTCCCAAGAGATATTATAGCTAAGTAGGACTTATTTTATATGAGAAGATGAGTAATGCTTCAAGAGTATTGAATAATTTCTTATGAATCTCACTTTCATTGAAGTGGAGTTGGATGTTATAACAATTATCAGATGTTGGCCTGACGAGATAATTACAAGTAGATATGATTAAAAATATTTACAGAGAAGGTAATAAATGTGCGGACATCCTAACTAATAGGAGTCCGACTGAGATGATAGAATTTCATCTTTCCTGTAATGTACCTTCTTTTTTAATTACACAATTTGAGAATGATTGTAATGAGGTAATTTATATACTCGGATGATATTTGCTACTTATTAATTTATATTATTGAACCTTTCTATCATAATTTTTTTTTTAAAATAATAAAAAATTAAACAATTGTCACTTGTGTATAAACCAACAAATTTTCTAAAGAATTGCACTAAATACAGCTTGACAGTACTAAATTGTTGCGGGTAAGGGAATAGGGAATATTATTGC
>BRYE01000029.1:1510202-1512702 GCA_030159115.1 Actinidia arguta var. hypoleuca | reverse complement strand
ACGAATAAGATCTCTTGCCAATCAAGCCCGTCACTTGCAGCAAACTAGGCATAACCTACAACATCTATGGACGGAATATGGTAACGACTTGCTGTAATTTAAAATAATAGAGATATATGCTATCTTGACAAAACTCGATATTTGAATAGCAATAATCACATAACATATTTCTTTCCGGGACTTTTTCTTAGGAAATCCACCAACCATTACTACAATGGGGACATCAGTGCATGCCTCCACCACAACTATTGTAGCAACAAGTCCTTACAGTTAAGTGGGAGGATTTTACGAAACTGAGAGGATTTTTATGGACATGATTCGGCAACCGATTTTAATGAGGGTATTTTACGGACTCGTATGTAATCCAACCTTGGACACATGATCGAAATACAAGGTTATAAGGTTGTTGGGATCTTAAAATAAGTTACTCGATAGTTCATATATAAAAATAATTAAAAACACAGAAAGTATATAATATCTCATAACTATATAATATAATCCTTAAAACAAAACAAATTAGTTTCCTCCAAAACATCCAATATAATGTATTTATGAGATATTTGTAAGTTCATATGAACAATTTTACAAAACTATAGTAACAAAGCCTTGGTTGAAAAAGCGATCTTAAAACCATAAACTCGAACATCTCATTCGTGTCTTATGGAGATTCCTCAACTTAATTGTGTTAGTTAGCCCCTTAAACTTTAGGTCAAGTATCAATGTGACCTTCTAAAATGCCACATTAACAATTGACGTAAAGTGTAAAGGTTGACTAAGATAATTGAAAGTAAAAGGTGCAAAGTGAGACATAAATAAAAGTGCAGGGTACAAAATGTAATTTATCCCCCCCCCCAAAAAAAAAAAACTTAAACAATGGCTTGTCTTAGTCTGGACGGTGTTGTAGACCTGCAGTCACCAAAAAGCAAATAAAAAAAATCTTTCAAAAAAAATTCTCTAGGGAAAATAATGACAAATAAAAAAGGAAAGATAGAAATAAAAAAATTCTCATATTCGTACAAAATTAAATTTTCCTAAAAAAAAAAAGGAAAACAAAGTAATATCAAATGAAAATCTAAAATATATAATACAATTTTTTTAAGCAATATTCCAATAATATTTGTATTTTTTTTATTTAAAAACTTATAAAGCATAATTTTTTAAAAAATTTAATCAAAGATATGTGAAAAACTTAGGTATATTATCTATTTTAAGCTAAATGATAAAGTTTTAAAAAATAAGTATACATTTATATTAAAGTTGATTCAATAATTAAATAAACAATTCTGAACATCATAATCCCAAACTCGTGCATGGAGCATATATGAGCTCCTCTCCAGACCATCATCACTCCATACTGCTCTTATGAGCAATCTATCAATCGCTCATTTATGCAATTTGTTCCTATGTTCATAGATATACGATGAAATTAACATTTCAAGGTCAACGTGGTGGACGGTCAGATCATATGTGTGGGCCCAAGTTGGGCCCAGAAGAGATATAGAGAGATAAGGTTTGGAGGGGAGACCATCCCATATCAATTTTTTTTTTTTTTTCTAATTTAGAAAAGATTCCCATTTTAATTAAGGATTCATAGTGAATTTGTACTAATCCTAGACATTACAATTCCAAAACGTTTTTGTATTGGGCACAAACAAAAATTTCCTAAACCTACCATTACTAGTAGGTCTAGGATATATATGCGCGTGAATATATGGTTAAACGGTAAGAGTAACCCTTAAACTCATTGATTATTGAGGAAACACCACCACCACTTCTCAACCAAACAAAAATTATTAATTTTGTTCATCCTTCAGAAGATCTTATGAAGCACAATAATGATGAATCTAATTCTTCAGTATTCCACTGAAGAATACATTAACGACAATAATCAAGCCTGGACCTCTTCACTGAAGAGTATAACACCGATCAAACCGGTTGGCTCAAACAAAATCAGGTACATGATGATGATGAAGCCAATATTTATGGCTCTGATTCAACTTCAGATCCTTTCATTGAGGTGTATGGCACTAGAGGTTTCGAACAACAATACTACTGCTACCCACTCTCTCACATCAACAAGTCTCACCTTGAAGATGGAAACAGAATCATCATGCCACCCTCGGCTTTTGATCGCCTCGCAGCGTTGCATATCGAATATCCTATGGTCTTCAAAATCAAGAACCCTTATACCGAGCGAGTTTCCCATTGTGGGATTCTAGAATTCAGCGTGGAGGAAGGCTTTGTTTTGTTGCCAGATTGGATGATGAAGAACCTGAAATTGGAAGAGGGCCAATTGGTTACCTTAAAGAATACAACCCTTCCCAAGGGCACCTATATGAACATACAGGCCCATAGCACAAAGTTTTTAGGGCTCTCTAACCCTAAATCTATGCTGGAAACAACACTCGAGAACTTTTCTTTTCTGACCATAGGTGATACGATTGTGCTCACCCATGACCACAACAACTATTACTCAACATACTGGAAACTAAGCCTTCCA
>BRYE01000029.1:1492702-1495202 GCA_030159115.1 Actinidia arguta var. hypoleuca | reverse complement strand
ACCACCCACTCTTGAAGGCTCACGAAAATAACAAAATCTGAAATACAGATTGTTGTGGTAGAAAACTGAGGCGAGCAACCAACAGTCAAATTGTCCTCTCACCTCGGTACTAGACCTCGGCAACCGTTCGGGCAACCTGTGCAGAAGAACAAATGTAACCGGCCGGGGCGAGGTCGCTCAAACCCCCTTAGGTGTGCGAATCAGACCAAGGCGATAAGAAGCTAAGAAAAGTAAAATGGCAGAACTCTCAGTGAGAATGGAGAGCTGATAGGGGCGACATTTATGTATTTGGAGAATGGAGAGCTGTAAGAGAAGATCACGGCAAAATTCTTGGAAGGACAAGTATGGAAAGAGATCTCGTTGATACCGGAGATAAAATAGGAAGATATTATTTGGAGAATGTCCCACAATTATAGGCACCGTAATCAAGAAGGAGTTTCATAAGAACAAAGTCCTAATAGAGGTGGAGTCCTTGTGGATATGGCCTTTGGATCGGGTAAGTAAACGAAAGCATGGCTCATTGGCGTCGTGGAAATCAAATGGCGTACTTGCGGATAATGGCGAGGCGAGCAATTGTTGGTGAAGCAATTGGCGACCAGAACTGGCGACATGGCGATGTAATCCTTTAGGCGATGTCTCTTGCTTAGACCAACTATGGGTGGAGATTTTGTCCCATATCACAGATGACAAATATGTGAAGAAGATTGCTCGGATGACGAGGAGTCACACGTGAAATAAATTGAAACTCTCTCTCTCATAACCCCCCTCCGATTAGCTGCAATGGTTGGCTTTTCCTTACCAGCGACTTCATTTTCTTCTTCTCCATTGCAGATTAGTGGGTCCTACAAAGTATAAACTACACACTGATCAAATGATACCCACCTAGTGCATGATATAATGTTGCGCCAGCTAGGTTGGTACAAATGGAGGCGGGGGTCAGCTAATGTGTGTCGTTGTGTGCAAAGAGACCAAATAAGAGGAGGAGGAGGAGGAGGAGGAGGAGGACAGGCAAGTGTAGTATGTCGTTTAAACTTTCTTTCCTTTTCCAGTGGTTTCTAGGCAACCAACCAGTGTATCAAGGAAAGATGGGGGAGAATCAGCTAATGTGTGTCGGTGTGCACAATGTTCTCTAAACTCGAAAAGTTAGTAGATTAGTATGTATCGTGCCTCTTAGAATTTTCTTTTCTTTTCCTATGCTTTCCCGGGTACCAAACAAGGTATAATTACTTAATAAGTATTAGAGAGAGCATAGTACCTAGGGGTGCACAAAAGACTCGAGAGAACCGAACTAACCTGATCTCATTGGGTCGGATTAGTTCGGTTCTACCATGGTCATGGTTCGATTTTGGGTCTGAAAATTGTAAACTCGTAAACTTCGGTTTGGTTCTCGGGTCTATACTATTTTTAGGTCGAGACCCAACCCAATCCAGGAACCGAAATCTAGATCCGATCATATAGTCATACAGTGCACTTATTGAAAAATTTTCTGTGTTGGATGTTGGTTTGCATTATTTTAAACAATGTGTTATTGTGTAGGGGTTATATTTATTTTTTAGGATCATTTTTTTTTTCTTTCAAAACTTAAAATAAACCGATAGACCTGATCTAACCTGATAGATATAGACCCGAGAACTGAACTGATTTCACTCGGGTTGGTTCTGTTAGGTTCCTTTGGATGACCGGTTCTGTTCTGGGTCAAAAAATAGAGAATCAATCAAGTTAAGGTTGGTTCTGTGTATGTTACAGAACTGACCCAACTCGACCCATGCACACTCCTAACAGTACCTGCTCAGAACCCTGACTCGTGCAGTGATCGTTCTACTTCTTATCTTTGAAATCCACGACGTTGGTTCCGCTCACCACCGCGAAATGCAGATCAAACAGCCGTTGCTCGTGAGAAGTCGACCGGAGAGATTGAACTTCGTGTGGCAGCGGAGAAAGTGGTGGAGGCGGCCATCGGTTTAGTATCCGCATCGATAGATGGCTCCGATTGAATGAGTGGAGATTCGAGACGTTCAGAGGATTGAGTGCAATTTTTTGAATTGAGCAGTAGAATCCCTAACGGAAAAGGATTTCGCTTCTCTCTATACTTTTAGATATAGTACACTTTCTCTCCCTACTGTTCATCAGTGGGCTGGCACAACGCCACCATGAGTCCATGACTATCGCACACGCGAAAACGGGTAGCTCCACCCACGCACAAGTTTGATGATACTCACCTTTTTTTTTTGGAAAAATTACACTCACTTGTCCTGAGGTATCTGACAAGTTCACTGTCGGCCCCTACTTTTTCTGAAATCTCACTGTGCTCCCTTAACGGAAATAACTTTTTGACAATTTTACCCTTAGCCATTTATTCTTCCCTTTACACTGGATTACTCCCTCTTCCATCGATAACATGAAATTATTTGGTGACCCAACCACACTAGATCACTCCCTCACTCACACCCATCATTACAAGATCTATTTCTTCCGCACACAAAGCTGCCTTTCGTCTTTC
>BRYE01000029.1:1480202-1485202 GCA_030159115.1 Actinidia arguta var. hypoleuca | reverse complement strand
AAATTATGATGAAATAGTTGAATTTTTTTTATTAAAAACAATACCCGAAAACAAAAATAGATGAAAAAATAAAAAATAAAAAAGTCAATCAAACTGAAACTAAATTTGACAAAATTTGGGCTCGAGGATGTTTCCATTTTGTTCTCCATCTAGATGTTGAATATTGGGCCACATCAAGACTCGAAGACACCATTGGTTATTATCATAAAATATTTTCTCACTCCTAAACTAGGTTACTTTCTCTCTCTACCATAGCGACAAGTCATGAGATCTATGGAACTTTCAGAGGTTCGATCAAGAGGGTTTCAAATTATAATAGACCCACACCAAATAATTATACGGTGTTCTTAATAGGATTCATTATTGGATGATTTTTTTTTTATTAGGGTTTACAAGACCTTGTTTGACTGGTGCTTTTAAACCAGATATAACTTTTTTGGGTTTTTTTATTTTTAGTATTTTTTTAAATGTTTTGGTCAATTACTTTTTCCAATTCATCTTCAATAAAGGAATCAAAAAAGGAAAATGATTAATTACCCCAAGAAAAGGACTATATTTTAATAGGGGGGGGGGGGGGAGCGGAAAGATTTTAAGAAAAACTGACTTCAGAGCACCAGCCAAACAAAGCATAATTTTGGGTGTTTATCACAGCTTTTGCTTATGGGAAAAGATTTTTTTCTGTATTGAAAAATTGTGCTAAGTGTTTATCACAATTTCTGCTTATGGATCAAAAATAACTTATAAAAGTTGAAAAAGATATGATAATTGGAAGCTCAATTTGAAACTTTTCAATTTCTGTTTTTAAATAAGTAATTCTAATATAAGTTCAGTTATACCAAACATTCATGTGATGTGTGTTATTCCATAGCTCAGTATGACATTGCTCGAGTAATATTAAGCTCACTGAAAGTCCAATGATATATTCATAATTGTTAATTTTGTAGGTCTCGTTGTGTAGATCATCTACGACAGAAATTATGTTAATCAGACATCAAAAATCACATAATTAAAATATATTACTTTTAAAAAATATGTACAAAAAATACGATTTTAAAAATAAATTATAAAACAAATGTTACCTGATTACGTAATTATTAGTTTTTGATGAACCCGATTTTGTCACGTATAAGCTACTCTGCCAATTTTGAAGAATTCCTTTATGGAAGATTTCTTTTGAGACTTTGACAATTTATTTTAATATGTAATTATAATTAGTTTTTTTTAGGAAATATAAAATCTTCATTAATATTTAGAAATTTAAGTACAAGAGGAAAAAATGCCTATTAACATGATATTTACCTACAAGCTGAATAAACTACAAACTAGACTACCCCAAGAACAATTGTCCTTAATGAAATTTTGTTCTCATTTGATCAAAATTTTATATCTTTCTAGTTTCTCTCGACGATATTAAGTCAATTTTTTTAAAAAGAACCCATTTAAATTTTAAAAAAAAATCACTAAAAATGAAAAAAATAAACCTAACTAAAATGTTTTTTTTCTTATTTAGTGATTTTTTTTTAAATTAGATAATTTTTTTTTATATTTTCGGACTCCTCTCTTCGTGAGAAACCGAAATAATATAAAGTTTTGATCAAATAAAAAAACAAAAAATATTCAAAAAATCAATAGCGAAAACTGTGCCTTCCGCGCTCTTAGAGAGGACACATGCAAAGACTTCAAAGGTCTTACAGTTTGGCAAATCTGAACCAATGTCGAGCTTTGACTGTTGAATGGATTGTAATATTTCTAAGGTATGGGACCCGACCAAATTACAAAAAAAAAATTAATAAAAGATTAAGGCCAAATAAAAAAAAAAAAATCTCAGACGAACTTTGTAGTGTGTAGGGGCGGAGTCAAAATTTATGTTCAGCGATGTTAAAATTATAGAATTTATAAAATTTAAAATAAATTATTAATTTTTTATGGGATCATAATTGTATTTTTGATAAATTATACTACGGATAGTAGTATAAATTTTTTTTAGTGGGGTCAATTGATCTCACTTGCCCTATAATGGCTCCTCCCATGATCGCGTGTCAGTGTGTGTATATAATATTAGTTGATTGCTAAATTTTGTAATGGCAAAATGCAGATTGAGTCCTTGACTGGGGTCAAATTGTAAATACTAATAAATTCACCCAGAATATTCTACTCCTAATTTAACTGTTACTAGTCTTGGTAGAGTTGGTCATGGGAGTTGATTTTTTTAGTCAACACCTTAATAATATAATTGCTTTGTCTTTGTCCACACCCATTTCACAAAATTAGGAAAGTGTTGAAGTTTTGTTAGTAACAAAAAGGATGGGTCCATCATGAAATTAGGTATGGACTAATCCCTACATTTTTTACGTTCAGATTGTATTTGAATTAAGAATTATAGAAGAATTTATAAACAAACAAATAAAAAATAAACAAACTTGAACCGTCGGGATTCATTATTTTATTTTATTTTACTAAATCCTCAATAAGAGAAGAGAGTATTTGTAAAGAAAAAAGAGTCATAAAGTCGAAGACACATATAAGAGCATTTTCATCAGCCAATTCAAATAGATCCTAACACACAATTAATTTTTATGAGTGTCTATTTGACCAATTAATTGATATGGATAAAAAAAGATTTATTAATCTACAGACTTAGTTTGGAATAAATTAATTATAAATTTGATTATTTTTGTTTTTAGTAATTTTTAATTTTTTTTTACTTTCTCAATTTGTCTTGATTGGAGTCATTGGAATAGTAAAAAAAAAAAAATCCATATTAATCCAAATCCATTTGGATTAATTTCGATTTTAGAGGTTTTTCGTAAACAAAAAAGAAATCTTTTTACTTTTTCAATTCATCTAATTAAGAAGAATAGAAAAAATTAAAAAAAAAATAATCCCCCAAAAAATCTTATGATAAAATTTATCTCAAACCCGACCTTTTTTCCTTTTAAGGCAAAATTTGAGCCAGTTAAAAATGAGTTGTTTTAGCTATTTTGGTTTATAATTTTTTTTATTTAATGAATTATTTTTTATTATTTTCAATTTCTCTTAACAAGATGAATCCGAAAATAAAAATATTTTTATTAATTAGATAACAGGTCCAATAAAGACAAACGCGCTAGCTAATTTGTCAAGTTAAAACAAGATTTTTTTTATTTTTAATAAATTTCTCAAAAAATATCATTTTTCTTAAAAAAAAATTGAGGAGTTAAAATTCGCAAAGTGAGTAGCACTTATACTCCGTCCAAACTGGACCTAACTATCGTTCGCTAGTCTAAGGACACGTACGTATATGGTACGGTTAAAAACCACGGACGATGACTCGTGATCGGGATGGGGACCCACACGGTTTCAAAATACTAATTGGAAAATAGAAAGCGATTGATGCTGGGGATGTCAAACACATGGAATCGACAACCCACCAACAACATTGAATTTGATAGGCACCCCAAATCAAGCGAAATTCTTGTCCTCTTTTATAATATCGTCATTGCCTTTTCTTTTCTTTTTTAAATATATAATTATTAATAATATTTCATTATTTTTTTAAAAAAATTATTTATAGTTAATGTTGTGCTCAAAACGAATTACCGATCACAAACACAAAAGACAATAAAAATTTACGACCAATGATTTTTACGTACACAGAGAAATTAATAATCCATTAATCGAACGAATGAATTACAAAAAGAGGAGACACACTTCACTATCTCTCACAATCTTTCTGTCTTGTCTCTCACTCTCAGTCCACAGCACACAAAATCTCAGTACTTTGTACTCCCTTTCATAGACAATGTCTCTCTTATCTGACGTTTATATCTTATCAAATTTTTAAGTTATAAAATTTTAACGACTAATAAGTGATTTTTTTAAAAAAGAAATTTAATGTAATTCTCGTGAACATAAATAATTATTATTAAATAATAAAGCAAATACTTAAATAGTTTCATAGATTCAATAAATTAATTGATTGATAGAGATAAAGCTAAATGAATGTCTATCTCTCAAGCTTATCATGATTACAAATAAAAGATAATATTTCGAACATCTTGATATTTATCTCTAATAAAAGGGGTGTAGAAGTCTTAAAAGTAAAGGAGAAAGAAATGGAAATTGGAGGATAGAGAGGAATCCTTCAAGCCTCAATGTTGTTTTCATCATTTTCCTCTTATTTAACACATTTTTTCATTTTTTCCCCTCTAAATTCTCAATTCTAGTGTTTCCAAAAGAGAGAATAAATGTAGAAACCTTCCATTACGTGCCTTTTTTATTTTCACAATTGTATAAAGGGAGAAAGGAAAAAGCTCAAACTTCCCAAATTGGGGGATTCTCTCTTCATTAAAAATTGCAAAATGTAATATACTAAAAAAATATAATTTACACTTTCTTTTTTACCAAATACAATTTATTTTATGTCCTTTGATTCTATTTTGCAGTATTGTAATACAATTTTTCGCGCTTTTGTCAATTATCAAAATTATCCCTCCCATATCTTTATACTTTTTATTTAAAGGCCAATTTAGACATTTCTTAGAAGTTGCGAAGTAAAAGTGAAAAGTGAAGTACATTTATTTCAAAAACAAATATAAAATTAATTAGAAAACATTACATAAAATATTTTAGAGTTTGACCATGAAAATAAATTAAATATTTAATTGTAATTGTAATAAATTCAACCCTATAATTTTAATTTAGTAGGAATTTAAATCATTCATTAGTTTTCGTCTACCTAGGACTAGTAGAATTAACTGCTTCCAGCCCAAAACAACTTCGTATAAGGTGCTCTCTATTTAAAGCCCTAATCGAATTAATTAACAATACATATTAGAGAGTATATGTGTTGTATTTATATTAAAGAGATCAATTTTTTATTGTAATTCTATGCTATTTTAGAATAAAAATGATTTAATTAGAATTTTTTTTAAATGGTAAAAAACTTTATACGACTTGTTTTTAGTGTATTTGAGTGAGAATAAGTTGATTCCGTTAATTTTAGGTGAATAAAAATAATA
>BRYE01000029.1:1465202-1467702 GCA_030159115.1 Actinidia arguta var. hypoleuca | reverse complement strand
ATAATAAATAAATGAAAAATGAAAGAAACACATAAATACATTGTACAAGAAAATCACATAAATTGCTTCCTCCAAAGAAAAACCTAGAAGCCAAAAATATAATCTCTGCCCCTCACTAAAAATAAATAATCAAAATTAAATAATTCACCGAAAAAAATAAAAAATCAAGCCTCTTTACTCAAGGCCAAAATATTAATTTAAACAAGCAAAAAACAACAACTACAATTGTGATATTAGCCTAATCTCATGGACCCCCTTGTTGGGCATGGGATTGGGAGGATGTATAGGGGCATAATATAGATTTAGCAAGGGCAAGTTCGGTATTTTCAGAGGCGGCGGCAGCGGCGGTAGAGGTGGAGGCCACTCTCTCACATGAAGGGCACATGGTGAGAGTGGTGGCAGGATGCTGCATGTAGAAAGGCTTTGAAGTCTTGAGAGCTCTTAGTTCTTGAAGCTCCTTTTGTAACCTTCTGTTTTCTTCTGTTAGTGTTTCACAGAATTTCTTTAAGAATTCACAATCTACCTCTGTCTGCTTCAATTTTGTCCTGTGATTATATACAAAATTAAATAGAGAAAATAACTGAAATAGAATTTTGCAAAAAAAACAAAAACAGATTTGGTTGGAGAAGTCCTAAAATTGAGATTTACATCTGCGAGTAATTCAAATCACATGCGCTTTGAAGAGCTCATAATCAGATCATGCAGTTGGTGTCATATAAGCGTCATATCAAAAAATACCCCAATGTGTTTACATATCGTTGATTTAATTCAAATACGTTAAAGAAACAAAAAACTACTAGGACTGATACATTTTGTAGTTTCCTAAATTTAAGATATAAGTTTTATGATAAAATTAGCTAAGTTATGATCCTATTATTAACTAATCTCAATGATCCGAACTATTTATATTATAGGATTAGCTAAAATAATTAGCAATGCAAAAAATTAGCTTAATAAGATATTAGTAGCTATACGAATATACGATCTGATCATTTTTGTTGAGATAGCAAATGCAATTTTTTAGAATAGATTGTTCGTTTTTTAAGACAAATGTGATTCGATAAATCATGTGATTAATATTGGTCTCCAAATAACTTTTTTTTAGTTTTCTTTTTTTTTTTCTTTTTTATTAATTTTTTTTCAATGTTTAATCATTTATTTATTTTTTCTTTATTGATTTCTCTTGACGAGAAGACTCTGAAAATATAAAAATTTGTACTAATTTTGAGAAAAAAATTGGTAGAGACAAAATATTACACCATCTAATTTGTGGAGTAAAATTTTTTTTTGGTCTTTAGTTAACTTTTTCTCAAATTGGATAAAAAAATTTGCATTTTCATACTTCTCGATTCGTTAAAAGAAACTGTAAAATTTTGATTAAATAGTTAAATAAATTCACCGAAAACAAAAAAACTCGTAAAGCAAAATAAAAAATTCTTAAAAAAGAAAAACTAAGCCAAACTGGACGGTACACAAAATTTTAAATAATAAAAACGAGGTGATAATCATTTTACCTTGCCCTTCTATTCTGAAACCATACTTCGACTTGTCGAGGACGAAGATTCAACTGTTTTGCCAGACCCAGCTTTTGTTTCTGCAACAATTCCATGTAGGAACATACCAATAAGTATAGAATAAACAAAGGAGGGGAAAAAAAGAAAAGAAAAGAGGGATTAGGCCTTGTTTGGCTCCTGCTTTTGGGTTTGCTTTCTTCACGAAATCTTCTCGTCTTTATTAAATCTTTCTTTAATCCTTTTGTGAAATTTAATTTTTTTTTGCTCATTTTTATAGGTAGCTTTTTTTTTTTCCTTCCAAATATGGTTTATTTTATATAAAAAAATTATTCCTCTATTGAAGACGAATTTAAAAAATAAATAAATAAATAAATCATTAAGAACAAAAAAACTAATAATAGCTCTTATGATGTCAATTGATATTGTCAGAAAAACTCAAACCCATCTCTAAATCTCTATTTTTGAGGAAAAATACTACATTTATAATTTTTTTTGTACAACAAATACAAAACGACGTCGTTTTGACAGAATAAATACAAAGCGACGTTGTTCTATTTAGGAGAGAAACGCAGAAAGATAAGTAGAACGATATCGTTTTGTATTTATTCGATCAAAACGTTATCGTTTTGCATTTGTTGTACAAAAAATGTGCTCCAACTCAACTCTATTTGAAGCTTAAAAAATGAAGGCATTGATTTTGGTCTCGAAATTTGGACCCCTCTTAAAATTTTGGAGACTCATTTTTATTTTTTTTTGACTTTTTCAACTTAAAAAATTTAACTTTATCCTTTAACCTTTTAATATCTAAATCTTTATACCATCTATATCATTTATAATTTTTTTTATATTTTAATAAAATACATATAAGTTTATATATATATATATATATATATATATATATATATATATATATATATATACAAAAAAAAAAAGATCTCAATAATATCTTTAAAATGAGACCAATATTAAATATATTTGATATTTTT
>BRYE01000029.1:1422702-1425202 GCA_030159115.1 Actinidia arguta var. hypoleuca | reverse complement strand
AATGGTTCTAAGGGGCTAATATTTGGGGTAGCAGACCCTCCCATAGCCTGCAACTGAGACTCCAAGTGCTCCATTCGTGATTGCTGAGCTTGAATCATAGATTGCATTTCGGTGCCTATAGCCTCCATCATCTCCTTCATTTGTGTCTCCAATTGCTCTCAATAGGATTGAAATTGCTCCTGGAGTTGTGTATGATACATGCGATTCTGCTCTTGTGAATGAAGATATCCACCTCCAAATACATCAGTCATAGAAGGTATAAAAAGTTCGAACACAACCAGGTCGCTCAGGGACCATAACCCGTGAAAAGATCTCGTGCTTGGCTGTGGATTGCGTAGAAGATCCCTCCCTTTGAGTCAAACGCTCCATCATTTGCTTCTGTAGTTAAAATAAGTTTTAGTGTCAGAATGAATACTTTAAAAAACTTCATTTCTCATGCAAATGAACAATCTTTAATTTTTCATTTGTACTTCATATCATCACCTCAGCAACTGCAGCACTACCCGGCATGCCATCTTTTAAGTACGCATCCATCCACTTCTTAATTGTCTCCTGCAGTTATAAAAGGTAAACGCAATGAATACCAAATTTATGAATCTTGTTTGGAACAAAAATGATATGGTAGTATTCATACCTCCCACTCAAATAACTGAGAATGGCTTTCTTCCCGTTCTATGATTTAGTGTCTTCTTCCCCCTGATTTGTTATTCTTCTTACTTATTTTCCGTTGCACGTGAAAAGGGTTTTAGATAATAAGAATCAAAATAGATTTTCCAAGAATAGAAAATATTATAGTCAAATAAAGTCATATACCCGTACACTCCGAGTGCCCCAATAATAAACTAAGGCCCTCCATTGGTGCTCATGAACGCTTTCAGGTAGATGAATTAACCTGTCTTCATCATTTTTGAATGGCTCATACCCTAAATCTTTTACTCTACATCTCTCCATTTCTTCCCTAAAGACGACATTGTTTTCTTCATAGCCTCATTCGCATCTGTATTTGCCAGCAACTCAATCATACATAGTTATGATAAAAATAAGAATAATAAGCATATAAAAGTTATGATATGAATCACATGTTTTACACCTGAATCTCCCTCCAAATCGTGTCTTTGTTTTCCTTTGGGATATAATGCCAACTTTTGTAAGTTAGTGGTGCAAGACTCCCATCACGAGCTAAAACACCCAAATGGGAAGCAAGAGGGGTATGACCTTCAACTGCCTGGCCTAACTCATTGGCAACTATATGTAAATGCCACCATTAGGCCCCAATCACCATGCATCCATGTCGGACCTCTTGTTGTCCTTTGTGTTGATTCAGTTCAAGTAGGACTTATGCACATGCAATAAAGAGAAAATAGTTGAAAAATCAAGATAATGTATGACTATTATATATGAAAAAACAAGACACTGAAAATGTAATATTCTGAAAGCTGTCATATTTAGTTAATGGGTAGACTAAGAAGTCCATGTGCCATAACTAAATAGAACACAAAATGATTTAATATCTAAACAGCATGTTCAATGATCCATATAATAACTCTGCTTTCAGGTGGCTATAAGGAAACAAAACCAGATTATACATTTCCAAAGTGCAATTCTCCTAGGAAAGCAGAGTACAAACAAAGTGTAATTCTCCTAGGAAATCCAGAATGGACTGCTAATAAGAGAACGGCCAACCTGTATACATGCCGAAACTCACTGCAGCTCCAGCTGAAGAAAACAGCCAGCCAGACTTGAAAAGATTGCTCACTTCCCTGGTGGGTTACCCCTGGGCAGGAGCCCTTTGTAACTCATTATCATCAACAGTGCATGAAAAAACTCATTATCATCAACCAATCACGACCAGCAACCATATATAATATCCAAGGAAGAAGAAACACAGATTCTGAATATACAACAGTGTATAAAGCATAATGCAATACTAACCGAAAAACTATACAAAAAATATCTATGTACCAACTGACGTTGAGCCACGTGAATAGCTATTGCTGGATGTTGGAGCATGAAGGCTACCAATTGGATACCATGTTGTTGGTGGATTAGGTATGGTATAAGGGGTGTCGTCTGAAATCAAAGAACTATCAGACTGCTCACTCTCGCTGGAAGAGCTCTCAAGCTTGATACTGCTTCCTCCCTAGAACTCTCAGATGCTGAGGATCGACTCGGCCTAGAGCATCGTCACTGCATCATGTAATCTGTAAAGGAACTACAAGCATATTCACATATGCAAATCATACATACAAGAAAAGACTTCCACTAAATACATACATCTTTAAATTCAAACATACACATAAAAATTGCCTAGCTATGAACATGTGTGTGAATATAAATAAGAATACATACAAAACAAGAAAAATATTTCCTACTTGGCTCCCTTCAGCATGTTTACTCTATATTCTGATAACAGCAGTAAAGGGAAGAACAAAACCAAATTCTTTCCAAATGGGGGAATAATTAATCAACCCTTTCCGGGCAAGGATTTACCCCCCAACCT
>BRYE01000029.1:1410202-1412702 GCA_030159115.1 Actinidia arguta var. hypoleuca | reverse complement strand
GAATAATTAAGAGAGAAAAGTTGCAACTTACGTTAGTGAGATATTATATTTGTATCTTGTCAAGAAAAAAAGAGTGTTATATCGGTCACGCTAATGACAATTCAATATATAGTGATTAAGAGTATAAAAGCAGAAAAATTATTTTTTTAATACATACTGCTTCGGTTACAATTTATTGTATCCATTTGGAAAATCTAACTTCTTAAAATCTAACACATTTCAATACACATAAACACATTTTCATATGCTTTTCACCAATTTAACTATGTAGGAATTGAACAGGTGCGGCTTTAGGGAATTAGGTGGGTTACGCACAGGCCGACTTTAAAGTAAGTCCCGCAAGTCATTGAGCTTGGACAACTCCCAGACAGAGCAATTATTAGACTTCCAAATGTCGGGGCTGGCCCTGGCTACTCGAGTAGGCTTTGGGCACAGATTTTGGGCCGAGCTTTGGGTTCAAACCCCTAGGTCCAAGCTCAACCCATATACTTTGGACGTGCTCGGCTCAGGTCTTGTTCGGGCTTCGGGCTGGCTGGCGGCACTTGGCTTTGAGCTGGCTTTCTACACCCTATATATAAGGCCGAAGAAGCCACTATTCTCCTTCCCATAATAATTTCTGCATTCAATTTCTCCAACCTGGAATCGTCCGTACTATTGTCCGCGGTTGAAGTTAGAAAGAGAGATTTTGTCTTCTCTTTCGAGAAATTATTTAGTGCTCCTAGAATAAATCTTAAGGGTGCTCTAGTTGTAAAGTGATTGATCTGAATAGTAGAATCCACTTCTTCTACTTACTATAAAAATTTTGATTTATGTAGAAATTACTTATAATTTCCCTTGTTTCTCACTAGATTTTATGATCGCATTTCAAAACTCAAATGTTTTATTATTGGATGACACATTTTTTTCTAAATAAAAACTGATTGTACGACATTTTTAAATATTAAATTATTAATTTGAATCGCATCTAAAGAAAGTTAGGTTAAATTTCATTAACCTTCCCTGAGATTTCTAACAAATATAGCCCACCTCCCTTATAGTTTTAAAAATAATACTGGAATTTTTTATTTTTAAAACTAGTGTTAAGATTCTATTCCAAAGATCATTTTTGTATAAAAATAACAAACTTATTCTTTTATTTAGGATTTTTAATTTTTTTTTAAATACACCCATAAAGATAAATTAATATTCTCTTTTTTCTTAGAACACCATTTATTTATAAATTATTTTTTAAATTTTTTTATCAATAAGTATTTTTTTAAAAAATAATCTAAATATTTTTAAAAAATAATAATAAAATTATTTTTAAAATATTTTTTTATTTTTTATCAATAAGTATAATTAAGTATTCTTAATGAAAAATGTACTTAAAAAATAAAACTTTGTTATTAATAATTTTTTTAAAAAAAGTAATCTAATTATTTTACTTTTTAAGTGTGCTTAATCTAAATATACTTAAAAAATAAACTATTTATCAAAATTTTTTTTAAGAAAAGAAAGAATGATTTATCTTGTTGGGTTTATTAATAAAAACATTGGAAACCTATATCAAAGGAAAAATTTGTTATTTTTGCACAAAAATGAGTTTTAGGAGAAATCTTGACAATAGTTTCAAAAGTAAAAGAGATCAATGCTATATTTGAAATTACAAGAGAAGTGACTATATTTGTCAACAAACTCAGGAGAGGTCAATGAAATTTACCCCAAAAATTACTATTTTAAATGGGTTGAATGTCCATGAGAGAGTATAATTGAGCTCAATAGGCCTCACTTCAATGATCTGAATCATTTATCTTATATAACTCACACGAGCTGGTCATGCGTACAAAAAAATAGATTAGTTGGATGACGACATCGTCATTATGAAAAATCACATTTTAAACCACAAATTACATTGTTAGGTACGGAAAAAAAGAAAAGAAAGCGTGACCAAATGTAGTAGAAAAACTACATTTTTCCCTAAAAAAATAGAAACTGAAAGGACATAACAAATCTGAAGTAGCTAGCTGTTTCTTTTACTCTTACCATTGTCAATCAATTCAACTCATTTTGCTTATTGATCCCCCATTGTGGCAATAGCCCCAATCTAAGCACCATCATGCATTTACAATTAAGGCTTTGTTTGAATTAAAA
The DNA here is from genome assembly GCA_030159115.1 of Actinidia arguta var. hypoleuca. NCBI lineage: Eukaryota > Viridiplantae > Streptophyta > Magnoliopsida > Ericales > Actinidiaceae > Actinidia > Actinidia arguta. The sequence goes on along the minus strand of BRYE01000029.1, from coordinate 1,410,572 downwards.
ATTTGTAAATAAATTTATTAACGCAAAGGAAAATAATAAGAAATCAAGTGAATAAATTTAGTTTATTGCCCAGGTGATGTATCTTGAGTTCTGTTTGTTTCACCAAGAAAAGAAAAACATTTTAAGGAAAATAATTAAGAATGCATGTTTCGTTGTTTGTTTGGCTAAAATTCTTAAATTTTAGAAAAAGACATTCCAACTTGTGAAAAAAAAAGATTGGAAAAAGCATTATCACGGAAGTTGATTTGTGCGAGCAAATAAGTAAAAATAATTTAGGCAAAAGTGTAACGATCCACATTCGAGATGATTCAAGACAACATCACAAATCACAAATGAGCCACCGTCATGGCCATAAAAAACTCAGTAAAAA
>BRYE01000029.1:1387702-1392702 GCA_030159115.1 Actinidia arguta var. hypoleuca | reverse complement strand
TAGTAATTAAAATTTACTTCAATTAGATTCGGATATTGGCCCTGCATGGTTTTGAGGGGTTGAAGAAATTTACGATTTTGGCGAAATAAATTTGAATTTGAGATGTAACAGAAATGAGTTGCAAGTAACAGCCCTACCCCTTCCCAATCTTTTTATTTGACGGGGGGATTTAAACCAAATCCTCTTAGCAACACTAGTAAGATATTTAGCAGTTATGATAGCATTTTCTTAGTGATTTGGTTTTAGCAGCTTGTAAAAATGGAACTACCATAGCATCATCTATTGGAATGACATGAGACGTTTCTATGAATTTAAAATTCTTCAAAATCACTAGGTAGACGCCGAAGTACTGGTATAATTTCCATTTTTCTGTTACAAGTTATAGTGCGAAATGGCATCAAAATGTGAAGCAGAAATACTTAATATCAGAAATACTGTGTGAAAACATATTTGTCCATTCCTCATCCGTCACTTGATATACACTCAGGAACACTCAGGAATGTAACATCAACTGAATATAAAATTTGAAGATGATGTTAAGATCACATTGAGAAAATTCAGATACACCAAAGCATAAAGTGCATTAAGATGCGTACCATTAAGCAGGCGATCTATAGGAAACCACTTCACAACACAGACAATATATTGAATTCTTGAATGACTGAAACATATAAATCAGCAAGGGTACCCTTATGAAACCCTTACGAGTCCAAGACCAAAACATTCTTTAGAACCTGTTTCCTTGAGGCCAACAAATTTATCAAGGGACTGGATATGCTTCTTGATTACTGTCATCCACCGCTGATGCATAGTTGCTGAAGAGGAACAACTCCAAACATTAGTCCAGCAATCAAAACAGGAACAACATCAACAAGAATCGCAGAAAAAGGTTCAAATTTCAATGAACAGAGAGGCTAATGAATCTTGAGCCTTGTGTTAAACCATCTCTCTGTTGCTCTCAAGCTCTCCTTGTCTCTATATCTGAGTGAAAAGTTTGCATAATCATACAGAAGAAGAAGAGAGCTTGAGAGAGAAACTAAACTCTGCAATATCATTTTTCTATACAAGAGCTAATACATGTCACTCAACAGAATTGGAGAGAGACACTAACACACAAAGTCCCAAATTAGAACAAGTCACACCTCCTACAAAGCCACTGTAAGTGGCATTCCATCAAATGCCATATTGTCATAACCCTAAAACAGTGCATGAACCTCATGACATTAACTAAGAACCCAGAAATTTTCATGACCCACAAAATTGAATGACCACAGTATTCTCCCAAATTGCACAAGCATAATTCAAACAAAAAAAAACAATGAAAATAGACCATGTCAATCATTTAGGATATGAATAAGTAAGGTCTTTCATCTCCATGAAGGTTAGACCATCTCCTACTATCAAGGACGGAGGCAGGATTTTGACCTGGGGGAGGCAACAGTGGGACTTGTTTCAATAAGTCATTCATCACCTTCTGGCCAGTCGTTTTTGTTTTCCTTTTTGGGGTGAGGGGACAAACGCCGTTGATCCATGCTGACGGGACGTGATGTCTGATCAACGCAATCTCTTTTTTTTGCCTTGTTTTCTTAAACCTTGGGGTAGTGGTCGCCCCCAGCCGCCCCCCTCGGTCCGTCCTTGCCTATTATAATGTCTCCATATTCCATTAAACTATTCTTCCTTCATCCTTTTTAAATTAAAAATGCATAATATTACTTTGTTACAATGCTTCAATATTATTTCATTTAGGCTATGTATTTGGGATCAAGGAATTGGCGAGGGAAAATGAAATGAAAAGGAAAAAGTTAAAAGATCCAATTGTTTAGGAGCGTCAGATATACTAACTTTTCCATTTTCATTTTTTTTTCCTTGCTAAATCCTTGACTCAAACACAACCTTAGTGCCTTTTTTCCCGACAATAGTCACTTCAACACCCGAAACAATGTCAATGAAATAGATTGCCACTCCCAGGAACGAGGCTACACTAGGGCCAAGGGAGGGCATGGCCAGAAATGTGCTTGGGTATATAGTAAAAAAATATTTTTAAAACTTTAATTGGCCCTATAGATTTCAAGACTTCTTTAACTTTTAACATTTCATATTCCTTTGTTTTGCTATTTTACCTTTTTTTTTTTAATTCTTCTTTTAAATTTGATAGGAAAGAAAAGTGAAGCTAATGTCATATCAAGTCAAAGTTTTTACCTTGTTAACTCTCTTAACACATTCGAATACTCACAAGGAAACCATAACATTTGGCCAATTTCTATGAGTATTTCTCTTAAATTTCAATAGTAATTTCAATTAACTTAATTTTATACTTGAATGTAATTTATATTGCTAGTTGTGGTCAAATATGTGTTAAAACTAAGTGGATGCCAGTTCTGCTTTTACACTGAATGTAGAATTTGTTGTTGTTGTTGTTGTTTTTAGACTTAATCTCGGCCCTCCAAACATCAAATCCTGACTTCGTCCCTACCCACTCCAAAACCCAGTTCAGAGATCCTAATTTCTGTCCATACAAAAACGTAATTTCAGTATATTACAGACCAGTTCAGAGAACCAACAAAAAATAAATAAATCTAACTGAGAGACATCTTTAACCTTGTCACCTGAAGATTCATAGGAAGACAAAGAATGGCAGGAATGAAATGGGTATCCATGAATCTCCATCAATTATCAAGCAAAACAACAAATGCATGCTAGTATGATATGGCTACTGCTTGCATGCTAATATGTTATTCGCACACAAATTTCTTCCCTCTAGCCCCACAAAAACTTCGTAAAATTATAGAATTACGATTTTATCCTTTAACTAAAATTACCTTCAGGGATCCACACCGACACCGCCGCCGCCGCCGCCAACCACCACCGGTCGCGCCAGATCCTTCCCCAATATCATGCGCTACAGCCGCCGCAGCCTCCAATACCTCCATGAGGACACAAGTTGTCACAAAAATTGGGATCCGTTCGGTGGCTTGCGGCGGCGTAAACTATGAGCGCTCTGGACGAGCTTTCATAGTGCTTCTCATGGGAGCTTTTGGGGTTCTTAATCCTTACAAAACCAGAATCTACGTATCGTTTTCAACATGCACGCCGATGTCGGGGAGAGGAGGGACGAAGAGGGCGGCGGCTACGGATTTCATTTCATTGTATGAAGAAATCATGTAGTTATATTCAATTAATTTCTTGAATTTTCACTCTTTTTTTTAATTAAACTCTTTAGTTGTTGATTTTATTTGGGTGAATTTACTCATATACTTATTTTTACTAAAATATTTTCAGTACATAAAAATATATTTGAATAAGTTAATCACAATAAAAAGAAAAAATAATTAAAAAAATAAGAGCGTGAAAATCGCTAAGCAGTTTCTTTTGGTGAATATCTAAACTCGAGTGATGGAGAATATGCTAAAACTTTAGCATAACCTGAATAATAAATTAAAGGGTAAATCTACAGTCACCACAGTGTTTATTGCATTTATTATTGTACGTACCAAAATGACGTCATTTTGATTTTTTAAACAACTGCGACTTTTAGTTGAACAACGTCGTTTTATTTTTTTTGCACCAAAACGAAGTCGTTTTGGTGCATGTAATAACAAATGCGATACTTCGTTTTGGTGCATGTAATAACAAATGCGATATTTCGTTTTGGTGTATGTAATAACAAATGCGATAAATATTTGCGATAATTGTAAACTTACCCTAAATTAAATAAGGCTCCGTTTGGAGTATATTTATATTTTAGTTTTAGGCTAAAATAAGCGTATTCAAGCTTGGTTTAGTTTAGTTTTTTGGACTGAATTTTAAATCACTTTTCATGTTGTCCTTTTAAAAGAATAGTAGACCCACCCAGTCAGGGAACCAGACTATTTCTATCCACTGCCACTGGCGATTCATGGCGACAAGGCTTGGTCTTCTTCATCAAGATAGTGATTTCCCTCATACCTTATAATTTTTTATTATTCTTGTAGTTACGTAACGATGTGTAATTCTTTAATATGTATGAGGTATTAGATACATTGCCTACCTCACTCTTCACGGGCCCTTGTTTATCTGTTGTAATGAATTTATTTTATTTTATTTTTTATCTTTTTGTGGTTCTTAATCTCAGTAGTTATTGTTCAGGTAGAAATTTGGGACGAACAAACAATAGTTAGAATTTCTCGGATCAGCGATCTCAGTCACTTGCGTAGCGAGATAAACATTATCGCCCGTACCAGAGTGAAGGCGCTCAAAACTCTTCTGGCGTAGCAATGAGATCGTAAGAGACAAATGTACTAGACAAAACTCTAGCAGAGAGATGAAAGAGCAATAACTTATGATTCGCGATTGCAATTATCTCTTTTGAAAGAATGATGAGCGACTTTTATAAATTGAGATTTTACAGACGTGTGAGGAGAGCGCGACGTTATTATCGAGCCCCTGCAAAAGGAAGTCGCGGGTAGAGATAGTAATGTAATGGATGGAGTTTATTGTGTGTGAAGATCTCGCAGTAACATAGGAGGGCATGATTGTGATAGACCAAATGGAGATCACTTTCGCCTCGATTTAGAGATGTAAGCGACGTGACTATATTAAAATTTGGCGATACGATCATCTCATGAATAATGTGGTGACATAGTTATCTTGGGTTGAATCACCTCTTCTTTTGAAGTAATTAATTTGAGCAGGCAAAAATTTATCCCTCATCAATTAGTAAAGCTATTTTTCTAATAAAGAAAATGGTCAATGGTTAGCCAAATCTCTAGTCAAATCCCAAATTTTTAAGCTTTTGACTTTCAAAAGTTGCGGCCTGCTGGTTTTCCGATTACTTTGCCAAAACTGGGTTTTGGGTCAAGATTAGGCTAAAAGCATTTTTTATATGATATTAGCTAAAATGGTTGTGATCAAGTGTTGTCAAAAAATAACTTGACATGACTAGTATCACATGGTTAGTTTGATATATAAAGATTCTTGTCGTTACAAATGATATTAGAGCTAACTTTGATTTTGTGGAGGGT
>BRYE01000029.1:1340202-1342702 GCA_030159115.1 Actinidia arguta var. hypoleuca | reverse complement strand
TCTTATTGGGTGTTGCTTTCTTCCATGAAGAATAAAACACCACCAAAGGTAGAGGTCTCTCTCTTTCTCTCTCTCTCTCTCTCTCTCTCTCTCTCTCTTGTTTGTGCGTGTGTAGTGTTTGTACATCGCCTTGGTGGTGTACATTGGTTTTGGTTTATTTGAACTTGAAACCAGAATAGTGGACCTATAAGATAAAATAAGGAATGAATAAAGACTTAATAACTAATTAAATTAAAAATCAAAAAGAGACAATTATCCACACTATAATTCTGGTTGTTCAAAGTTGAAACCTGCATAGTGGTGCACTAGGAAATATTATAAAAGAATGAAGAAAGACTTAATCACCAATTAAACTTATACACACACAAAAAAAAGACAATTATCCAAATTCTAACAAATCATCAAGGTAACTAACAAACCACATTACGATCACTCTATACGTTGAAACAAACTATAAGTCTGTTATTCCATCTCCATCTTCTTTGGTTTTATCCTCTTTTGTTTTCCAGTTTTACTGCATCATTTATCTGAGCTCCATTAAAACACTTGTAGCTACTAAATATGGTAGTAATCAGATTCAGCTTTCATTTTATCTGACATATATTCAGTAGTTATGAATATCCAAGTTAGTTATCCAGTTAAAAAGAGAAGGGTCAACCGTGTAAATTTTATCGAATGAGTAAGCTGCCAGTATCCGGTGTCCCAAGTATAGGAATCATGTTCTTCCACTCTTTTGCAGATTAGGGATTGCATAACATGAATCCTGAGGAAGATTAGGTTTTGATTTTAGATGGGCTTGAACCAGTCACATTTTTCGTGCTAGTGCTCAAAGATTAATCAGAAAGGATAAGAGTTGTTGATGGCTGAATTGTACCCTCTTTTGTACTCTATATTACCACTTTCTCATTGACTTTTGAGACAGCTTGTTCCGCAGATTCTACACGTTAAAAAATAGTCAAATGCTGAGATTTGTTGATTGCAGGACATGAATCATGAGGAAGATTAGGTTGATTTTGCAAGGGCAATAGGGCTGTTCTTGTATTGTCGGCAAAGGTTAATAGGGAGGGGGATAGGAGTTTCCGGTGGATGCATTGTACCCTCTTCTGTACTTAATTCCATTTTCTCATTGACTTCTGAAATAGCTTGTTCTGCATAATCTGGAAATAAAGAAAGTGGAAGTGGCTGAGAAAACTTGATTCCTGCTTATTGTAATCAGTGAACTGAAAACGTTGACTTGACTTTGCTTCCAAATATTAATTACTCAAGTCTTACCATGAAATTAACTAAGAAAGATATTTAATATTAACAAAAACTAAAGGAATGATAATTCCCCAGACGAATGCTTAAGATTACAGCATAACTTGATCTACACTTAATATAGTTTTGGTGGAGGAAGAGGAGGAATGAGAAGGAAGGGATGCATAAAAGGTCTTAATATTACAGCTTAACTCTTTTCGTTTCTCTCATACAAACAAGTAGAAAACTCCTATTTTCTGCTTTTCTTCTCCTTCCCCTCCTATTATCCATGCTACATATCAACCATAACATTAAATTCAAAACTAGTATATTCCTAAGTCAATGTGCAGCACTATATGTGTGTATCAACCATAACATTAAATTCAAAATTAGTATATTCAGCACTACATGTGTGTGTGTGTGTGTGCGTGCGCGCGAACATGCACTACTTTCAAGTTACATAAAGGAGTGAAAACACTGTGTAACAAGTCACAGAGCACAAACCATGGAAAAAAATATCATTAACCTAAAACAAAAATTTAGGATTATGCATATATACAGGCCAAACAGCAATGATGCAAAGATACATACCTTAAAAGCCAGTCAATCTTCATATTCCCTTATTTTCACAGAACAGCGTAGCTAGAGCAAATATCACATTGATAGCTTCACTGGCTACATTTGGGTGTTATTTGTTGGATTGTGCATCTAACAGAAGCTGAGGAAATCCCTGGATTGCCCACTAATCCAAACCAAACACACGACTTCCTGATCCAAAGCAGAAAGTCTATGAATACAATTTGCCAATTCTAGAATTTGTAATGGTTGTGTTTCGAAGGGGTAAGGGATACAATTTATGTTTTTCAATGCAACTGAGTAAAACAAGTATCAATACATATATCAAAGGAAATAAAATAAACGAGGAACCTAACAGAACCAAGGAAACAAGAACCAGATAGAACGAGATCACAATTAGAATTTGCAACAGGTAGAAGCGTCACCACAATGCAACTGCGATTTCATTTACCTTTAAAATCATGGTTAGGTGAATGTTATGCCAAAATTTGGCAAGAAGTCAACTTATCATCTCTCTCAAAAATGCTGCATTCTGTCATATTTATTCAAAGGTCAGCCAAGAAAAGTAGTGCTAATATTGCTTTTGGAAATCAACCGTATTCCTCTGGGGATGTCCCAAAGGAATTGATTATGTTCCCTCGTAACTTCATTTAAAAGTGTTAGCACTGCCTATCTTGTTTCAGATCTT
>BRYE01000029.1:1332702-1337702 GCA_030159115.1 Actinidia arguta var. hypoleuca | reverse complement strand
GAATGGAAGAGAGAAATATAGCCGTTGGGGGAATACAAACAGGTCCAAATACGCGCGGCCCATGTTGTAGCTTAGTGATGTCCACCGATCGGAGTACTTTGATTTTGTGTAAAATTAATGACTAAAATTAACGGTTCTTGACATTTCTGAACCAATTTGATTATTTTAAAATTTAAAATAAATACAATTCGAACATAAAAATAATAGATTGATTTGGATTTAAAATCACTGATTTGGTAGATAAATATATTCATGATAAATTTCCTACAAAACCACTACATATCTATCATCAATTTTCTACTTAGCATTCCATAAAGCTAGACTGTAAGATGCTCCCATAAATTTAGATGTCCATAAATTAATAACGGCATAAGAGAAATAAATTAAAAAGCAACGGTAAAAATATATACTAGAGTTAGATTTTTGTATTTATTGTTTGAACTATTTATTTAGTGAAGTGTCTCACTTGTATTTATAGTTGAAATTTTTTATCTAATGAGGAATTTTCATCAGATATAAGGCGATAACTCATTGTATTAAATATATAAAAAAATATATTAATATTATTTGGTATGATTTGATTCAAAACTAGAACCGATCACATAAAAAATCATAAATCGAACCGCCCTAGCCAATTTTTAAGATTTTAAAATTGAACCGAAACACCTTTTCAAAAAATCAAACCAAACCGACAAACCAGACCCATTTTCCACCGAATATTTTGGAGAGCCCCATTATTGCTGATAGAATGGGAGTAGCAGTGGTAGTACTTTCATTGTTTTGGGCCATTGGAACTGAACCGGCCAGATTTGGGGAGGAGTTCAATATCAATTCAATTATTGGGGAGAATTATCTATTTAAGGGTAATGTCTAAGGACGACAATTCCGTTAAATACCGATAGGGTCAGATTAAATTGGCCGTTTTGGTATGAGTTTTATCCGATTTTTTTTTTCAATTGAGGCAGGTATGATAAAAGAAGTGAAATACTTAATCAGGTTTGGGTCATGTATAGTTTGACTATCTCTATACCCGAATATTATAACTCGATTCAAACCCGATATATATAACATAAAGAGAATTATGATGATAAAGAATGTGATTTATAAAGTTAGTTGAATTAATATTTTTTTTATCGTAACATGTGATGTATGAACTAGATTGAGAATGTTTCAATATATGATGTATTTAAAGGTTTTCTATAAAATGGGTTGAATTTAAAATACGAATAAGTTAAATTTATATTTTAAGAATTGAAATTGATTTTTTTTTACAAAAAATCAAATATTAGTTATACATGAATTATCCGATACCCGATTAAGTTTAGGTTGGTAGACATTTTCAATACCCGTTAGGGATGGGAATGAGGATGGAATAGAATTTCGAGCATGAGTATGGAAAAAGATCCTGATCCATACTCAACCCGTTATCATCTTTAGTAATGCCTTTCACTTTTTTTTACTCTCAATACATTTTTTATATCTTTATTAAGCAAAGTTACATAATTCTATATTGTTAAATAGCTAAAGGATATAGTTGTAACCCTGTCTAACAAAGACATGACAAGAAAATACAATAAATTTTAGAGAATTGGCAATATCACAACTTGCATTAGGTAAGGGGCACCGTTAAGAGGTGTAAAAATGGCCTAGAGGTCTATAACCCACCCGAACCAAGCCCTAGTTTGTCCATTTTATTATGAGTAGGGCCTGGTCCTAGGAATCCAAACCCATAGCCCGCCCAAACATAGGCTAAAGCCTAGCGCGTTCGCCGGAAAACTCTAAATTAGAAAGAGAGAAATAAGAAACGGCTAAAAAGTAAAAAAAACAACGAAACGAATAGAAAAGAAAACACTAATTATCAAATTCAATCCCATACTCAAACCTAAGCTCACAAGCCTGCCCAAGCCTAGAGCCCGAATATCCTATGGCTGTGGGTCACTAGGCTGGACATTTGACAAGTGGGTCCATCTGACTTGAGCCTGATTATTGGCGGAAACGCGATGGCCTTGGCCCAAGATCCACCTGGGCAAAAAAATAAATGGGCCGGGCCAGGTATGGTTTGGTCCTAAACTCAAAGTTGACTAACGTGAAGAAGTAGGTTTTACCCTTCCAACCCAAGGACGGATCATATACATAGTTTAGACTTTAGAGAATAGTTTCGTACTGAATGATACACACTTCCACTCATTGTTTCCTATTTTTTCCCCAAGTGTCAAGATGCTTATATTGTCGAACTGATTAGGTTTTTCAATTTCCATTTATAAAAGACCAACATGCGCCATCAAATGCATGCAGTAGAGTAGGAGAAGCTAGGCCCTTGAACAAATACAAACCAACATGCTTGCTCATGATCAAAAGACATAAAAGCACAAGCTTCCATACACGTTCATGGCACTTGTTGCTCGATTGTGCAACCATTCGGAAAGAGACTCGAAGATTTCATATTTAGACAGTAGAAAATAGAGGAAACTCGTATCAATTTAATTCCATTACTGTTACAGGGTAAAAAATGTTTGTGATTCTATTTGCATGAAGATACATTGACTAATAACTACATGACCACTTGAAAAAATCCTACACGGAACATAGAAAAAAGAAAAAGAAAAAAAAAACAGCTTGGACTTTGACAGTTTCATCTTTTTTTGCTTTCTCAATGTAATCTTCACCACGGCAGTGGATATACTGGAAACAAGCACGTCAACACCTGTAGATCAATTTGGAGGTTTTTCACCGTCCTTGAACCTAGAGTGAAAGACCGTCATAGTATGGCTCACGACTCCTTATCCATGCAACTCCCGACCTCGATAGAGACAAGGGAATTCCCAATCTAGGAAGCACTGCGAAATTCAATGAAAGAGGGATAATTTAGGTAATTTACACTGACCTTGTGAATGATTCAATGTTTAGACGAAACTTTGAAACTCTGAGACCTGATTCATGTTCATTGAATGTAACAGAGGAAAGTTGCATGCACAAGAAAGTAATAGGGTTTTGCCTTTTGACTTGGTAAACATCCAACTCTTCCCCAACTATTCCTATTTTCAATATTTTCAAACCTAACCCTACATCCACCCCAACACCGACCACCTCCTCCGGCCACCACTGCCAAATTATGGAGTTCCGTAAAACAAGAGTTATTAAATATATAAAGATGAAACTGTCTCAAATGAGTCAGAAGCTTCTTAATGAATTTTTATCACTCCGGAATTCAGTGAGTTCTGTACAAATGCGATACACTTAATCCATGCGTTTATGACTAATCCCCCTAAAGTAGACAGCATGTAGTTAAATATAGCATTTACTTACCAAACTTTATGCAATTATAAACCATAAATCAACCAGGAATTTGAAAAAAGAAGACACCTCACTCACAACTATACCCGAGCCCGGGCACCCCCACCGCCCTTAAGGCCAAATGGTCTGTGTTTTGCATCTACAACATTTTTTCCCCTTAAAATAGGTTGAACTCAGATGATAACCAAGACTTGAATCTGAAACAAATGAACTAACCTTACGTGGCTTTCGATACAAATCAAGGTAAGTTGAGCAGATATGTGTTATTAATAAACGTAACAATATACCTCAAGAGCTGAATTGAGTTCCAAAACTGAGAGCGTGGCATTCAAGGTTTCTCATGTTCAACTGAACAATAGATGCGGAGGAGTTTAGGTGTGCATGTGCAGTATCATCAAACAAAACCTTACAATTCACATTTTAGATATGCCAAGCACACACAAAAAAGGTAAAACAATTCAGATTGAAGGACAGCCATAACAGCAAGATGACCATTATGACTTATCTCAAAACATAAAAGCAGTTCGGAGGTTTTGCAAGAGGGAGAAAGAACTGTCCTCCCTCAATAGACTTGATTGACTGTAGTGGATATTATGATTAAACCTGCATTCAACCCAACATGTTTTGCCTTTACCAAGTCCTTCAAGATGCTACCTTTTAGCCCCCCCCTCCCCCTCCTACCTTTGCAGTTTAGCCCTTGATGCCAACCAAGCTAAGATAGTTGCCATCTCTTTTCTAGTTCTGTTGGTCTTCCAAAATATACACTCATAGTTACATAGACTTAACTACGGGATAACATTACCTTTCTGCCTTCTGAAATCTCAACCACGTGATACCCCTCATCTATGTTACCTGGAATGTTGATTATACCAGTACGAGGAATCAAACGAGAACGTAGTAAGCCACATATCCTAAATTGTGGTATAATAGAGGCAGGCTTCAATAGATTAAATTATTTGAATATACTTCTTTTGAGCGACGAACATCCAATTTCATTTAGATGTTTCTTCCTTTCAAATTTAGTAGCCATTTCAATAAAGATGAAGGTTTATGCTTCAACTAATTTTTTTATCGAAAAAAGAAGAATTTTACTAACTTGATAATACAAATTGTTACAACAAGTTAATAAGAATAAATGTTAAAACAGCATCATCGTCAAAATCATAAATCCCAACTAAGTTGGCACCTATAATCCGACCAATCATATGCTAAAACCAACATAGTTAAAGCAGTAATATCTGAACACCAACGCCCCCAAGAAAAATGTAAGAACAACAGAGGTATAAAGGCTAGAAGAAAACATAGAAAAAAAGGAGAATTTCAAGGGACCACAAACTAAATCCTTCTCTTGACTCCATTGACACACCTAATTGTGATTTTTTTTGGCTCGGATCAAAACCAATCGACCGATCGACCGATCGACCTTTGGGCGGAGGTTGGACAGATTTCTCTGATGCCTTCTGACCAACCGACTATCGGGCTGAGGTTGGGCTGATGGCTTTGTCGCAAACCGATCTGTCGCAAACCGACCAACCGATTATCTGGCGGATGTCGCATGATTCCTTTGGCACAGTTTAGCCGACTTTGACTAACAGAAAAAATAAATGTTTAACTGACTGTCGGACGGATTGTTTGTGTTTGTTTTGTATTTTTTGGATGCTTCCACACAACACTAATACAATCCTGAATGTTGAATGCCTCAATGT
>BRYE01000029.1:1315202-1322702 GCA_030159115.1 Actinidia arguta var. hypoleuca | reverse complement strand
ACTCATTATGGAATTGGCAAGTGTTATTTACTTGAAACGCAAGTCTTTCAAAAATATACTTGGATAAAAAAAATTATAACAAATTTATTTAATAAATTTTTGTCAAATTTATTCTGAGCGCAGCTCGCATCACATCAACTTTTAATTTACTCAACTATATTTTTTTGAAATTTGAATATGCAACGGTTGTTAAGGATATATTTAACAAATTTGGTCACAAGCATTTCAGGATTCTAATTAACTCAAATTAAGGGTAAGTTAGTCTACAAAACCTATCAAGATTCAATAAAATGACCTCGCAGATTATTTAAGATGTGTTTGAATTAAGAATTTGATGGGAAAAAAATAAAATATAAAAGTATTAATTTTCCAGCTAAATCCTTAAAAAGTTGTTTGTTATACAGTCCTCAACAATTAAAATTTTTGTGGAATCTTTGTAATAGAAAAACTTCAATTTTACCACCACTTGAAGACAAAAACTTAATTTGCAATTTAGCATCTCAAAAATATAAAATAAATAAAATAAAATTTATAATATAAAAAGTTATGGAGGCCTCAATTAGATTTTTTCCATTACCCCTCAAATAGACTTCTAAATGTGCACAGAAGACAGAGTCAATGGAAAATGGATCATTGGGCCCCTATAATGGTAGCCATCACATGTGACAAGAATATTCATCCATGAATAATTGTAGAGGATAGATTCTAGTTACTTTTTTCCAGTTTTTTGGGAATATGATTTTAGTTTTTTTTTATAATACGGGAGACCAATCTCACTGTTTTCTAGCGAATGGTGTAATTAAAGTCAAGACAAAGCTCCACGTGAATTGACCCAACTAAGAAATTAATAACACCTAAGAGGTTTCAAACTTGAAACCTTAGAATAAAGCAGACCTCCGAATCTCATGCTTATGTTACCACTATTTAACTGAAGTTTAATTATTGATCTGTATCTTCAAGTATTTAATGGCATGTATGTTTCTGTTGATCTGAGTTCAAAATATAAGATGAATATCCATACAGCCAATGAATTATAGATAAATGTCTATTAGAACATTATTATTGAACTCCAATCTCTAAGTTTTCTGTTTGATCTCATTATGATATTCTGCATGGCCTTTTGTTCTAAGCAAAGGATTTTTCTGCACATCAATTTTTATTCACCACTCTCTCAAAGTTTTGGCTCATAATTCCATTAAGTATATGACTTCTGATTATGTAATCAACAACAATTCTATAAATATTTCAGAAGGGGTAAAAGAAAAAAAGCAACCATCACCAGGACATCATGCTTACGACTTGTGAATGAAAGAAAATCACCAAACAGGTGACACAAGTAAAATAAATCAGGGCATCAACAATAAGATCATGTTATAAGCCAATATTAACCACAAAACCCCACATGAAAATTGAACTCCAAGATCGAAAATGGCACAAAATTACACTCCAGTACCCTAGTTCAATCCAAATCTAAGCATCCAAACAAACAGCTAACTATCAAAATCAGGGTATCAGCAAAATTCATGTTCTAACATAAGAAACACGAACAGGTATAAAACTCAAAACCAGGTCTAAAAATAAAAAAAAAAACAGACCTGTAAAACTCCAAAACACTATATCTCGAATCTTAAACCCACTTACCAAGATGCTTAGCAAGTTAGCATCTCTCAGACACTATGAACTCAATCTTAAACCTCTCAATCAGGAAGGTTCACCAAATCAGTACATTAAAAGCTCAAAACTACTAATAACCCAAAATGCAAGGTTTTCTAACAAGAAATTAAGCCAAAAAAAAAAGAAAAGAAAATCAAAAGAAAACTAAGGTAAAACCGAGTCCCCAACCCTTACTAGTCAGGCTCCGTTTGGTAATGCTTAAAAGCCAAGCTTTTTTTAAGCTTGCTACCAAAAAAATCAAGATTTTTTGACTTTTTTTTTTATGGCTTTACTTTAGGTAAAATTAAGCAAAAAAGCAAAATTAGAAAAGCAAAAAAACCAACTCTGATTGGTTTTTTTGCTTATTTTAAGTAAAAAAGCCAGAAAAAAGCTGAAAAAAGCTGGTGCCAAACAGGCACTCAAACACGTTGAATTCAATACACTTCAATAGACCAAATAACCAATAAAAAGTGGCACAAAATACACTCCATTACCCCAGATTAATTCCCCACTAGCATCCAAACAACAATTAAACGTCAAAATTAGGGTATCAACAATTCGTTCATGTTATTAGCCAATACAAACTGCAAAACCCAAAATGCAAATTGAACAGCAAGATCAAAAATGCACAAAATTACACTCCAGTATCCTAGTTCAATTCACCTCTAAGCATCCAAACAAACAGGTAAATCTCAAAATCAGGGTATCAACAGAAAAATCGAGAACAATCAGGGGTTGGCCTCGTGATTTAGGCATGGAACTTGGAGGTTTTCTCCCTATCAATTTCTCGTATTCAAAACCCCTTGGGTACTATCACTTCCTGTGTTGAGCCAGTCGACAGAGTTTTTCTTCGGCTTTAATCAGCCACGTTAATGTACCGTGGGATTGGTTCCCAGATTAGTTAGATTAGACACCTTTAGGTCCGATACCAAGTTATATAAAAAAAAAAAATCATGATCTAAAGTATAAACCCATATGAAATGCAAAACCCAATATGCAAATTGAACTGCAAGATCACAAATAGCTTTGCAAATACATTAATTGCAACAATCTGAAGGAGGTAATGAAAAATGCAAAATGGAAAGTTACCAGGCAAGTGAGGCTTCCAATTGGGAAGGAGAGAGTAAAGAAGAGTTCTCATCAAGTGGAGCCGAGCAAAGTAGATCTGACTGTACTTCTGACCCCTGTACATTTCCTTCTGTATCTCAAAACCCTCGTCCTGAAAAAGAAAAAAAAAACTTGAAATTTACAAATTAAAATGAACAAGAAGAGAAAAATTGGATGCTGTAAAAGAGAATTGAACAAGATTTGTTGTTCTTCATACCATGAATTGATAGACGGATTTTTTTCTGTGGAGGTTGCTCTCTGTGTCGACTTCCATGGCTGCCATGGCGGTTAATCTGGAGGTCGCATTGTGGGTTATTGAAAAATAATAAAAATGAATGGTTTTTTCTTTTTAAACAAAATGAGTGAGTAGTTGCACAAATTCTTTAGAAACAATAAGAAATAGTAGATGTTGAAATATCAACATCCAAATATTTCAATGCCTTTCTTTGATTATTCAATTATTTTATGCACCTTAAACTAAAAGCTAATTTACCTTATTTTTTGTTCATAAACTTTTTTAATAAAAAAGGGAAAACAAAAATAAACAGTTATCACCCCTATATTCTTAGTATCCACTCCACGTATAGACCAACCAAGCTACACGATTTCTGAATACGGCATGTTAAAATTTTGAGCAAGATTGATTTTTAACAAAACAAAATATTTAAACATGTTTTT
Source organism: Actinidia arguta var. hypoleuca (assembly GCA_030159115.1). Lineage (NCBI taxonomy): Eukaryota > Viridiplantae > Streptophyta > Magnoliopsida > Ericales > Actinidiaceae > Actinidia > Actinidia arguta. Next base: position 1,319,264 of record BRYE01000029.1, on the reverse strand, counting down.
TAAGCTCGTGAAACTTTTAAATCAAACTTAATAAATTTACTAATTGGCTCTATAATGACAATAAGTTCGTAATGTTTAGAAAACTTAAGTTACTCCACATAGGCTCGATTAAAGCTTATTTAAGATGGTTCGTCTGACAAACAAATCAATCTCACATGTATTTTTAAAAATCGACAAATTTTCAGAAGAAACTTGAATAAACTGTTCTTCGGCTCATTCAACTCGTTTATAAGCTGTAGTATGCACACATTCTCAAAAAAAAAAAATTGTAATTTTATTTTTTTATCAAATTACTATTGTATCCCTTTCTTCACACCCACCAAAACCACTCATCCAGTATCCCCACCACTCCACCCGCGTGTCACCGCCATCCCCACCACCCCAGCTTCTACCCAACCCTCCGCCGCTCCCTCCTCCCACCGCCTTTTGAAGACCAAAACCTAAGACCTCTTTATATCCGCCACCCCTTCTCGCCCCTCAAAGTCCTGGTCTCCCTTCCCCTTCCCCTTCCCCTTCCCCTTCCTTTGAAACCCTAACTCTCTCGAAAAACCTAACCCAAGCCACAAAGAGATGTGCAAGCCGAGTCGAGCCAATTAGTGCTTTTTTAAAACTTCGAGAGTTTTAGTAATATGTTTTAACTCGATTTTTATAAGTATTCTAGTTTGTTCATTAGCCAGTCGAAAGTAGCTTGATTCTTTTTATATACAATATAAGTTTATTGCGCTGAATAGTAGTTTGTTTAATCATAGTTTCAAAATCTAGCGAATTTCAAAATTTATTCAAGTTTGGTTATTTACTTATCTCAAACAAGCTTAACACAAGCCGAATTTGAGTAGCTTGATTCGCTTAACAATCCTAATCACGACAGTGGCCAGGGTTGGCGGACGGTGGGTGGTGGAGGATCTGCGGACTTGGAGAGGTGGTGGTGGTTGGCGGTGGGAGGCTGGAGGTAGTGGCCGATGGTGATTGGATCATTGGTTAATGAAAGATACTAAGGTCTATTTTGATCCTCTGCAACGCCAAATAATTGGATTATGCTCCTTCCATCTACTGCCTCCTTACTGACGCTATTGTTTAGACTCTGAATTCCAAAGTACATTATCTTTGGTTACACTGTATTTGATTAATCAAATTAGTATATACTTGCTGTTCTCTCACATTGTTAGCTTCACACCTGTTTTAGTTGTATGTTTTTGTGAAATTCCTTGTTATAATTTGTCCTGCAATTAAGTGCTTTTTTTTTCTAAATGCATATGGAAAGCGAATTTGTTGTGTCTACCAGCTTATACGACCGCTCAGAATGGAGGTGTAACACTTTGAAGGCGCTATGTCGTTTTCTCCACTTCTGTTGTGAGTAGAAGCTCTCTAATCTCATGTCTTCAGCCTCTTTGTCTACCTTAGTATTTTAGGTATATTTGTCCACATGGGCTTGCAATGTGCATTATATCATTCTCTTGAATAATGCTATGACCAGACAAAAAAGGGAAAAAATGGTAAAATCTGAAGATTTTCTTGATTAGAGGAATGTGTGTAGGTGCGTTTGTATTAAGCATCGTTCCCCTCTGTGGCATAAATTTGTCTGAAAATCCCATTTGCCTAAACATTCCCGGTGCACCCCTTTTCGTGTCCTTTTCTTATCCCTTGGCTGCGAAGGCAGAGGAGGTTTATGTTAGTCTTAGATCCAGTTTGGATGCTGCTTTTTTACCTACTTTTAGCTTATTTTAATATGCTAAAAACTTTATTTTTTTTATCAGCGAAAAGAAAAGTTGTATTAATGAAAAACGATGAAGTACAACAAAGAAATGGATAATGGAAACAACTTTAAGAGTTGAAAGTAGGTAAAAATGTTACATCCAAAACCAGCCTATGGTATACAAGATTATTTGAAGAATTAAGCAAGGGACCTTCATGTATCCTATAAACTTTTTGTTGCTTAAAGCTCATGCTACTTGTCCTATATGTGGTCATAAGATGATAGGTTACTGGTCTTGCTTGTATTTATTGTGAGGTTATAAACATTAAACTTTCTTTGGTTGCCGAGAGAATCACCGGGTTTTAATTATTAACCTCCCAACTCAAGTCATAAGCACCCAATACCCCCAGTTTAGTCCCGATTAGCGGGTGTCTGGGAGGGGGTGGACTGGGTGCACAAAGTGGTTGTCCTAAGGCTTGAAACTACAATCTCACGTTTAGTAGGCCAAGTTTTAACCACTAAACCAATGGCCCCTTTCAACTCAAGTCCCAAATTCTGACCCATCTGTTTATCTATAAGTTATGAGCTCTATTCCTTTATGTCTTTTGGTGGGACTTTCCGGGGTACTACTTATGCTTTCTTATCTTGATGGATGTCACTACTGAAGTTACAACAAAGTTGTTGTATTAAATGTTACCAACTTCACCGCAATGGATGTGATTCGTGCTGGCCCGATTTACCTGCAGCTACAATATTGATTTACCTGCAGCTACAATATTATTAGATAGTGGCACCTGTTATATGCGAAATAAATTCATAAGCTCATTTTAGTTTTTCTCATTTTATTTGTTTGTTTTTTCCGCGGGTGGGGGTTACAGAAGACATAAATAGAGCCATTTTCTCATTACAGGTTAGTTTCGGGATTCTGGAGGCGTAGTCCTCAGTCCACACCATAATTGGTCATTAACCAATCCTAGTTTGCATTTTCAGTTTTTTAGTTTATATCATTCCTTCTCATTGTTCAAGCCAATGGGAAACTAAACATTCCTCTTAATTGCCGTGGAAAAGAAATGTAATGTTCCATTCATTATGATCATGTCCTTTCCCAATGGTTGAAAGTGTCGGCTTCTGAAAATCTATTATGACGATAGGGTAGATGAAGTGTCCCTTTGAATCTAAACGCCAATTACATGTGCCACGAACTCCATTCGTAAAATCAATTATGACTTCAGACCTCGTTTTCGTCTTTTGTTTTCTGGCAATTTGTTTTGTCTATAATGGTGCTAAATATGTCTAATCCAAACCAAAAAGTTGGAGGTTTTTGCCATGACCAATATTGTTAGGAACTCTTTGTCTGCCTGGTCAATGAGTTGGGGACTCGGGGCACACTTGGGAACTCTTGAATAGACTACTTAAACCGAATCACGATAGGGTCTTTTCGTTGATGTCAACAATAGGAACCTAGATATATTTCGGATTTAATAACTAAAATCAATTCTTTGGACTCTTATTACATTTCAAGCTTCTGCTGGTCTAGATACAGAAATTCTTACAAGGTTGGATGCTCGCTCCATCTTCTTCGTTGACAGAATCCGACAGAGTATGCAAGTTAATTAAGAGTTCCTTTTTTTAAATTTGCTGTTCTTGGGTTTATGATTATTGTACGATTGCACGACTAAGTCGTTTAGCTTTGACGAAGAACTTTTCATTGTCACAAGACTCGGTATAACTTTCCATTCTTGTGAAAATGCAGGTCAACAGAGTAGATTAAGCAGTTGATGATAGTAAATCTTGGAAAGGTAGTTATCAGGGTTGGTATCTATCCGCTTACTCTTTGGTACCGGGCACCGGTATGGCTGCTGACTATTTGATTCACACTAGCAACTGAGAAAAAAAATACATTCCTAGTTGTGCTATTATATTCGCAACGAGATTGTTTTCGCGGGATGTTTGAATTACAGGGATATTTTTGAATCATGGAGACATCCATGGGAAAGTGAAAGGAAATAGTATTTGTTGTGATTGATGTGAATTGGAAGCCACTTGAGCAAAACTTGCCTGCCTTGCTTGACTTAGGGGTTGGCTCCAAATCTTAGTCCTCCTCGTCACCAGGCAAGGCAGGTCTTTTTATATATATATTTTTATAATTCGGTATTCGTCCCAAGGATCAACTAATCCAGGGAACAATCCTCACTGTTCACTAGCGGGAGATCCGAGTAAAGCCCCATATGGACTGTACTAACTCAAAAATTGATAACACCTATGAGGTTCCGAACCTGATACTGGCAGGTCCATTTACATGTTTGTGCTGTTGAATACTATTTATAACCTCCAAATAACTTCCATCCCTCCAAGAGGTTCCTGTTCGA
>BRYE01000029.1:1302702-1307702 GCA_030159115.1 Actinidia arguta var. hypoleuca | reverse complement strand
TGACATAATATGCATAAAGTAGTTACTCTTAAACAATGACAGAGCCAAAATTTTAGTCGAGAGGGGCGCTATAAATTCAACTATTTGATAATGTTAATTTAAAATTAAATCTCAACAATCTAATTCTAATTAATGATGTGTATATTACTTAAATGAACTACTAAAACTCCACAAATTCTCCTTTCACTTAAAAGAATTGACTCTCAATTTTAAAAGTCACTTCCAAAGTTGAACTTCAAAAGATTTTTTCTCCTCAAATTCGACCAAATTTGATAAGTGTAAGTGGATATAATGTGATATTCAAATTAAAAATCATACGATTTTGTTAAAAAAAATAATATATATATATATATAAACAAGCATTGAAAGTCATTTATATTAGTGCCCTCTCTGGTATGCTGTCTTCGTCACTGATTGCAAAAGTTACGTAATAAAAAAAAATGCATTTACTAAAAAGGGAAGTGTAAAAATTATTTTCTTTTTATTGGTAAATTAAGATTTTGTTTAACAAAAACAAAAATTTCAAACCATCAGGATTCAGGGATCAACCCCGGCCATATCCACACAACCAAACAGACCCAACCACCCCAGCCAAAAAGAAAAAAGAAAAAACATCAAAAGCAGAGGAAGAAGTAAGAACTAAGAAGTAAATACCGGCCCTACCAATTAGAGCATTTTCAACCCAAAATTTCCAAAACTCCATGTAAAATATAAATTTTATTAAAAAAGTAAATTCGAAGGTTTTCACTATTCATTCATTTCCGACCCAAATTTCTATTTTTATCTCAATTTTTTTTAAAACTCATTCTTTTCTTTCTAGACCTCATTTTTTACTCCAAATTTAAAATTTAGTTCCCATTCATACATTCTTCGACTTTCCTTGCAATTAATTTTCACTCAAAATTTAAAATAATATTTTTTAAAAAAATTATGAAATATATTTAATATTAGTCTCATTTTAAAGATATTATTGAGATCTTTTCAAAAAAAATAATTTTATTAAAATAGGATATATATATATATATATATATATATATATATATATATATATATATATTAAAAGGTATATGTATTTTATCAAAATATAATTAAAAATACAAACGATATAGATGGTATAAAGATTTCGATATTAAAGGGTTAAATGATAAAGTTGGAATTTTTAAGTTGAAAAAAATAAAAACCGAAATGAAGATGGGTCTCCAAAATTTTGGGAGACCTCCAAATTTGGAGACCAAAATCACGGCCTCCAATTTTGGAGACTTGAAATGGAGTTGGGTTGGAGAACATTTGGCCTCCAAAATGGAGATTTAGAGGTGGGTTGGAGTTGCTCTTAACCAATCTAGCCATACGCATGCAAATGTAGCTATACGCATGCAAATGTTAAAGAATATATAAACGCAACGGTCCTATAATTTGAATTAAGAAAATTTTTAGAATTTAAAATAAATAGTTCAGATTCACTTGAGCATGTAAATTGCACTTAATCAAATGAATGTAAACCATTCATTTTGAATTTAAAAAAAAAATTTGATCTAAATTCTGAAACCGTAATAGTGTTGGGAGGGAGATATTCCAACTAAAACAAGGTTGATTATTAACAACGTGGTTCACCCTTTAATTTGACACTTCAAGTGTTGATCCTAGCTCTAACATCAGAGAATCTTAGAGAGCAAAGATTGTGCATCCAAACTTCAAGGTTTTATATACTGGCCGATACGGGGTAACCGAAGGGGTTCCCTTTGGAAGATGACACAGTGCAGGTGACCTTCAATTATTGAGACGAGAACCAAACTTGATACGGCTGTAGTTTTCCACTAAGCAAGTTATATGAGCAGGGTAATCACATTTTTCCCAGTAATAGAACCAATGCTTTGGGTTTCTTTGTTTCTCGCAAATATCGCAATAATATTCATCCGAGCTGTCTTCATTAGTCTGATAGGTGAGAGTGAAAGGATGCCTGTGATTTCAGTGCCAAAACATCTGCGGTAACGTAAAACAACTAACGTGCATGTTGAGCTTGCAATTAGAGCACCTCATTAGTTTAGACAAGTAAACATATCCACCAGCCTTGCAATCACCTAGATGTCTTGCAATCTTAAAGAAATATTTATCAGCTGAATCATGTGCGTTATTGTTGCCAATCTCAAGTAATTGGGACGAAGGCCAGTTGACATGAAGTGAGTCGAGAGTGAGGACATGCTCATGAGCTTCATGATTGAGGACGCTCAAAATTGAACTACACATAATGTTGAGCATAATGTCGCAGTACTCGCATCTGTAGCTGAAGCCACTGCATAAACTCCAACACAAGTTGCAGCAGAAGAACCAATCAGAAATGGGCCTTTCAGGCTTGGGCCGGTGTTCAAGGTGAAGCGGATGGCGGATCTCACTGCGCAACTGAGTACATGAGGTCATTTCCACATGGAGCTTGAAGTGTAAGATTAAGCTTAGTGCAAGTGTAGAAATTGTAAGACAACATTTTTAGATTTTCAAAATCAATTGGTGTAAACTGGGATTGTAAGCCCATAAATGTAAAAATGGCATGGTCCAAGTGTCTAGTCCCTTCTGCTAAATTAGATATTCTAGTTTCTTCTCTCTTATTGTACTCAACCACTTATCAAGGCAAGATGACTTTGGTTGGAAGATTTTGCAATGAAATTATATATTTTGTCTAAGGATGTGCCTATTGAGTTGAAAATGTATTTGTATGTTATTTCAAACACTTAGAATTCAAGTGATATAAACATTATTTGTACCAAGTAATCTTGTCAACAAATAATCAAAGATGTGTACAATTTCAAGTTTTGATCTTAGAAGGACCACTAATCAATAATAGACAAACATTCAAACCATTAAAAAGGAGAGAAGAAACTAGTTCATTCTAAGGGTTGGACGAGGACATATTCGTTGGATCAAGCCTTCCATGAGGGTGGAAGACTTAATGATATATATGAAATAAACCATTAAAGCATAAGGAATTGACACAATTCTAAGACAGAAATGAAATTCAAGCAGCAAAAATGGAATTCATAACTTAAAACCAATAAAACTTGCAACCATTCAACAGAGTAGCTTCACGGAAATACAAGTCTTGAAAATGGGAATAAGATCTCTTTTCTTTCCTCTCAAATCTCTCTAACTATTGACGGAAAACTAAGCTTCCAAGCTAAGGAAGAAAATTGAAAATCAAGTAGTGAAAAGAGAAAGTATTTCACAGCCTAGTAATCTTCTCTAAAGTCTCTAAAACTTGGGCAAAAAGCTTATGAATTGCTGAGATTCTCTTCCTATTTATAGAACTTGAAAGAAGTGTGATTGAAAAGACCAATTTGCCCTAAAAAAGCAACCCTCGAAGCTGACTTTGGTGGTCTACCACCTTTCTCAACCGGTTGAGCAGGGGTCCCAACCGGTTGAGACTCTTTCTTTGCTCTTAGGTTTCTTCATGGCTCAACCTATTGAGACAGAGTCCCAATCTCTGTCTCAACCTGTTAAGCCTCTGCCCTGTTTTTCCCTTCTTTCAGGTTTCAACCGTTTGAGCTTTTTCTTCAACCAGTTGAACATGGTGGTTTAACAGTTCTGATCAAGTTCAACCGGTTGGGATCATAGTTGAACCGGTTGAGGAGGGAGATTTGAGACTTCTGTTCCAATTGAACCGGTTGAGCTTAAAGTTCAACTGGTTGAGGATGGCGGTTAAAGTCTTTGCTTGCCTTATACCGGTTGAGGAAAACCCTTCTAAGTCTTCTGTTTATCGTCGACCGGTTGAGGGTTTTCCTCAACTGGTTGGGAGTTGCCCAATTCAGCTTCTACTCTCTCTCAACCGGTAGAACCTACAAGTTCAACCGGTTGAGTCTTGAAAATACTTAGTGTTTTCATTCTCAATCATTTCCATCTTGCATTCTTGCCTCTTCTGATCTTCTTTAAGCTCCTTTTGACTTGCAAAACATTTTAATGCACTTGCACCAAACACCAGCTAAATTGAACAAATAAAATGCGCAAGGATGCTAAACTACAGGGTAATTCGACCGGTAACTAGCAATATAACTTGTGAATTAACAACCAGATGGGCCCTTTCGCGAAAAGTTAGAGTCGGTGTATAAGGTGGAGCGGATGACGGATCTCATCACGTAATTGAGTACATGAATTATGTAGGAAAAAACTGCATTCAGAACAATTATAAAACTGACCATGTACACTTTTCGCCAGTCTTGAGATCATCACTCAACATTAAGCAATGTTAATGACTGAAATGACTGAGCTGCACTGGTATTGTTTCCTCTCCCCCAGAGTTCTTCTTGTCATCATCGGTTGTCTAGAAGATGGATATATCTGGTATTGGCATGGGTTTGTAATCACGAATAGAAATCCTGCAACCAAACAATATCAAAAATATAAACACACCCACGCACACACGTATCTGTACTTGCAGAAAGAATAACAAGAAAAGCATTACTGATAGCATAGCTGATGGACAACCTGAAGGGACTTTTCTTTGATGTTGCACAAGGCACAATTGCAGTGTAGTTGTTCACAAAAATAATACCAGTGGCCCAATTTCACAATGGCATCACAAACTAAGCACAAAAACTCATTGGTTTGATTGCAATCGAGTTTAAAGCAAAGCTTGGAGGAATGATTGTTATTATTAAGTTTGATGGTTTGGGGTGATGACGTAAATAAGACGAGGCAAGTGGTGAATACGTAGGAATTACCATCTCCTTCGCTGCCACAACCATAGCAAGCAAACTTTGCCGGTTAAAGGGTGTTCATGACCATGGTGTTGGATTGAGCGCGCCAGAGAAACACACCTCAGGTTGAGATTGAACTTGCAAAAGGAACAGTGGTAGACGAAGTGCGTAACAGAATGACCGCGAGCATTGCACAAGCAGTATTTAGAAAGAGGGAAAGAGAGTGTTGGGGATGCAAAGGGTGCTTCGAGATCTCTCTGGGCATCTCTGCGCGTGATTTGTGCAAGAAGTACCTACACTTGGCACAAGTATAAGAAG
>BRYE01000029.1:1292702-1295202 GCA_030159115.1 Actinidia arguta var. hypoleuca | reverse complement strand
ATGTAGATATTTGGCCAAGTAAATCTGGCCATTCGTTTTAACGAGGCAAGAAGTTGAGGAGCCAACAATGGAATCTGACCCTGGGATTCGTGGAGAATAAATCTGAGCCATTAAAGACGTACACATTTAAAAAAAACTGATCTCCGTTATTATAGAGATTAAACACTCGATAAATACCTTATTTGGGGGAATTATTTTTTTAATTTTTTAGCTACTTATTTTTGAGTTTTTTTAATTTTTTTTTTGTATTTAATTAAAATTTTATACTTTTTCGGAGTTTTTTTGACAAGATAAATTCAAAAATATAAAAAGAAATCATATAATTTAAAAAAATCACTAAAAATAAAAACAACCATTTTATGTGCTTTTTAGATAAAAATAATATTTTTCGTCTTTAGTAAATTTTTATTCAAATCAGATGTAAATTTTTACATTTTCTAACTCCTCTTGTCAAAATAAAAAAAAAATTATAAAATTTTGATCAAACGGTAAAAAAAAATAACAAAAAGATAGAAAAATTCAAAAACTAAATAACTAAACTAAGGTCTCGTTTTGGTACGCAAAAAAAAATTAAAAATCAAAATATATAAAATGAGAGAAAAAAAATCACCCAAAAAAAACTCTTATATAAATTCACATTAACACATCCAAAAAAAAATAAGCTAGATCTTATCAATTCAATATTATTGTTTGTATTATATTCACACTGAATATTTTTTATTACAACTCTCAATAACAATATTTTTTAAATTATAAACTTAGGTATATATATGCAGATATATTTTAACGTTTAATAAAAAAATCATAAAATATATAAACTAGAAAGATATTCTAATATAATATTACTATTATTTACAATAATATTCAGCTACAAAAATATTTTCAACCGTCTTTTACTATGTCTATTAACTTCGATGTTCGTGCAGATAAGATCAAGCAAGCGTCGGACAGCTACCATTAACTTCCTCGGCAGATGCTCACAAGACACCTGTTAACCACGTGTCACCAAACTAAAGCAGTTCTTTCAACACCTTGATTTACACGTGGCAACAACCCAGAACATCTCGAGTACCTATTTAAACTCGCTAGTGAGTCTCTTGTTTTGAAGTCGGTGTTTGCAATCCAAAGTCCTAGTCTATGAGTTAATTGAGAGAGGGAGAGAGAGAGAATTTGGTGAAAATGCAGTCGGTGAAGAAAACAACCTCCAACATAGCTGCCTCCGCCAAGTCCGGCGCCGACAAGGCCAAAGCCACCGCCCAAGAAAAGGTTCTCTCTCTCTCTCTCTCTCTCTCTCTCTCTCTCAATTATTTCCAATTTCTTTTTGTTGTTGAAAGTTGAGGATTTTTGAACTCCAATCATTAGGTAAATTTATAAAAATACCCCTTTAAAAATTGAAAAATCTACCTTAATAAAAAAAATGTGCAATGCGTAGGCGGAGCAAATGACTACACGTGACCCAGTAGAGAAAGAAATGGCTAAGCAAAAGAAAGAGGAGCGAGTTGAGCAGGCCGAGCTCAACAAACAGGCGGCGCTTTTACACAACGCCGCAGCGAGCCAGGTTGGTGGGGCCCAACACTACACCGCCACCGGGACCGGAACCGGAACCCCGGATTACCTGACCGGGGATCCCACCCTCCACGAGACCGAGGACGTCGTTGGGACCCAGAATCCTCCCGGGGAGTACACCGGTGGCATCGGCCGGGTCCCGCTCCGTAAAACGGGTGCCAGTGTCGGCCACCCCGGGCAAGGTGGAGCGCATGGTGACCAGGGGTTCTAAGGGGTTGGGTGTGGTGGCGCGTGGGCGCGTGTTTGATGTTTTTGGTTGTACTGAATAAGTGAAGGGAAGGAACCGAAATACTTGATGTTTTTCTGCTGAATAAAAGAAATATATATATATATATATATATATATATACACACACACGTATACATATGTTTTATCATTGGAATTATTGTGAGTGTGATTTTTTTATCCTAATATTACCGAATTTGGGTAAAAAAAAGTTTACCAGAAATACAGGTTCGAATCAAGATGAGACGAGAAATGCCGATGTCGGTACGGATCTAGAATTAGGGTTCCAATCTAGTTTATACAAATAGTTGGATTCCGCACTTAGCTGTTGATGTCATACTCGGAACAAATCGCAGCCTAACGTGTTAGGTTCTGTTTTGGGCCTTCGTTTTGCAAAGGCCCATTACGAAACACGGCCCAAAGTTTGGGCCTTCTTTTCCGAGGCCCTTTTCGAAACATGTAGAAAAACAATTTGGCCTAGTTTGTTCTTAAAAATTTTTTTAGTTTTTTAGTTTTCTTATTTTTCTTTTTTTTTCACTGCTTAATAAAAAAAAATAATATTTTTTTTATTTTTCTTGATAAAAAAATAAAAAAAATTGTTCAAATTTAATTTTTTTTTATTAAAGACGAAAAATTAGGTTATATGTTAATTAAAAATAATTTTTTAATTTTAACTGAATAAAATTTTTATATTTTCATACTCATCGGC
>BRYE01000029.1:1277702-1280202 GCA_030159115.1 Actinidia arguta var. hypoleuca | reverse complement strand
GTAATGAAATAATTGTTGGTTCAAGTCCAATACTAATACTCCACCCCAATTTTTCATTTTTCTAATTGTACATTTTTTTGTCTTTTAAGGTGAAATTTCTCAAACACTCTTGAATTTATACTCTATATACTTTTACTTTTAAATACATAGAAGGATTTTCTAATAATTTTATGTAATTAGTTAGACAAAAAAAAGAGTGCAGCTAAAAAAATGAAGTATAAAAATCACCACCATTCTCTTGACATTTGTTTTTCCACATCCGTTATAAATCTGTTTCAATACACATTTCATATCATTCATATGTTAATTTGTTTCTGTCAGAGGATCTAAATGGAGACAAGAAGGGACCATAGCCGTCCACCCACGCCGGCCGTACCCGTTACTCACGTGAGCAGTGTTTTCACTTTTAAGGTGTTTCTGAAAAAACGTGCAACAAATGTTTTTTATAGGATTCTGGTTGATATAGCTACATGCCGTTAGCCGACGATTTTCTGACCAAATTTCACCGGTCACCTAGAACGGTTAAATTTTATTCTCAATCAAATTTTACTGTTAATTAATTTTTATTGTTTTGAATGATGACCATTGTTCAAAATAATAAATAATAAAATTTAGATATTTTTTTAGACATTTTTTTTAACACGGCGGTGGAAAGAAAAAAAACTTATTGTTACTATTTCAAAACAAATAAACAAAAAATAAAATTTTATTCCGAGAGATAGAGAGATTTAACACCAGTAGTGGTGGAAGGCTATGGAAGTGTTGTGGATCTCAGATCTGAGAGAGAGAGCGGTGGAGGAAATGTGGTGGTTGTGGCAACTACAACTGTGATGTGAGCGAATGTGATGTGACACTGTGATGGACAATGTTGGTGGAAGGTCATGGCGGCGTTATAGATACTGTGAGAGTGAGAGAGAGAGAGAGAGACTTGACGGCGATAGTGGCGGTGATGTTGTAGTGGCACAGTGTCAGCACCGAAGACTACAGTGTCAGCGATGGTAGCGTGGTTGTGACTGTAGTAGAGAGAATATATAGAGAATGTAAAGAGAGAGAGTGGCTCAGATCTATTTTTATTTTTTTTATAATCTAGGATATGAAGGAGTCAATATTATTCAATAATAGAGTTTTCACACATAAAATCTTAGTTTAATGGACGCTACCCAAAATATTTTTTAATTTAATAGATTTTGCAATTTCATAAAATACTTAATGGACTAATTGTTGATTCAAGTACAAGAAATGGTTTTTAGATAATATTACGTAACTAATTTGACAAAAAGAAAGAGTGCAACTAAAAAAATAGAGTGTAAAAATCACCACCATTCTCTTAACATTTGCTTTTTTATGTGCATTACAAATGTGCTTTATAAACAGTGACAATCATGAACTGACTGACAAGAAATGCTACAATACACAGTTCATATCATACTTATGTCAGATGACCTAAATGGAGACAAGAAGGGACCATGACCGAACCGCCCCCCCCCCCCCTTCCGTCCGTCCCCGTTCCTCACGTGAACATCACTTTCACTTTTAAGGTGTTTTTGAAAAAACGTGCAACAAATGTGTTTTGGCTATAGCTATATGAGAATACTTTTTAGTTTAATTAGTTCGTTTAAAAAAAATTTAAGTCAAAATTCTATTTAACTAAAATAGAAAAACTACACTGTTATTTTGTACACTAAAAAAAATTCTTCCTCAATCCCATATTTCTTTGTACACTATTGTTATTCTTCTTCTCTACACATTAACTGCACCTATACTATTGTTGTCGGCCATTAGCTGCTGACGGTCAGCCAACGACTTTTTGACCAATCTCATCGGTCACCTAGAACAGTCAAATTTTACTGTTAGTCAAATTTCATTGATTTGAATAATGACTAATATTCAAAATAATAAATAATAAAATTCAGATTTTTTTTTTACCATGGCAATGGAAAGAGAAAAATTTTATTGTTACTATTTCAAAACAAATAAAACAAAAACAAAAATTTATTCCGAGAGAGAGAATTTTGACACCAGTGGTGGTGTAAGACCATAGAGGTGTTGTAAATATTAAATTTGAGAGAGAGCGATGGAGGAAAGGTGGTGATAGTGGCAACTACAACTGTAATGTGAGCGAATGTGACGTGGCACTGTGACGGAGGGTAGTGGTGGAAGGTCGTGGCAGTATTGTAGATATTAGATCTGAAAGAGGGAGAGAGAGAGATTTGACGGCGATAATGGCGGTGATGTCACACTGATGACGGTGATGTTGCAGTGGAACGGTGGTGGCAACGAAGACTACAGTGTCGGCGATGACAATGTGGTTGTGATTGTAGTAGAGAGAGAATATATAGAGAATGTAGAGAGAGAGAGTGGGTCAGATCTATTTTTATTTATTGTCTCTTTTGTTGATCTTTTGTAATCTAGGGTATGATTGTACGAAGGAGGTAATATTATTCAATAATAGAGTTTTCACACATAAATCTTAGTTTAATGGACGCTACCCAAAATATCT
>BRYE01000029.1:1212500-1217500 GCA_030159115.1 Actinidia arguta var. hypoleuca | reverse complement strand
AAAAAAATTTCAAATAACTCCATCACTTCACCCTCACCTTCTCTGTTATCTCTCATCTCTCTCATTCTAAAATAGGTGTTTATTGAAATTCATATAATTAAAATTTTTTTTTTGAAAAAAAATACATATCCAAAAATAGAGGATTTAAAATCCATAAGAACCCAAAATCATTGGGGATTTGAAATCTTCAAATCCAAATTCACTATTCAAATTGAATTTTAGTTTTTAAGGCATGATTTACCCTAGCTAGTACTAGTGTTTGGTTTTATTTTTCCGTTGGCTCCACCGCCTCGTGCAACCAATGTAGGCCTAGGAGAAGCATATGCTCGTTCTCAAGTGGGAGTCATTAATTCAAGTGATAAGACTTGACATCTCAACCATAAGGTTGTGAATTTTATTCTTCAGAATAGTAATTTTTTGCATATTGTGTTAAATAATAGGTCTATATTTAATATTTTCTCTCAGACAACCATTAATTGATACTAATTAAGTGCAACTTTACTTTTCTTTACTCCATAGTTAACATGTGTTCTTGGTTTTCCATTCTAAAATTTCATATATGCATAACATATTTTTTTTACCTTATCTTCTTTTTATTAACAAGCATTGCCGTGCTCGTGCTATGCATAGATAAATGATTATAATTTAATTTTAAAATAAATGCATGCTATATTTCCAATGTTAAATTAAATTTTGTGTAATTGGTCTAAAATTTTATTTTATCAGTATTTTTCTTTTAGGTTAGAATGATCTGTAGTAATTATTTGTGTACGGATGTAAAACATTTAGGGATTTCTTTCTATTTTTTTTATTCAACATTACTTTATCTAGAAAAACATACTTAAGGAAACTTTAGTTTACAGTTTAACTTAATAAATTGACTACAAAAAAAAATTAGAAAAAATATTTATTGAGAAAATACCACGTAGGAGAGAGAAAGACTTTTTTTTTAGGAAACTAAATTTGGTTAATATATATATTTGTTACTCCATTTTAGGAGAGAGAATAGAGAGTTCTTGGTGGTAGAGAAATTTGAAAGGAGATATGAGATGATTGCCACATGGATTTTTAGTTGTTTTTTTTTAAAGAAATTTCAAGAGAGTGCCACGTGGCATTAAGTTTTTATAGTATATAGTATAGATATAGATTAGTTTTTAACCCTTTTAATTAACACCTTCCAAGCTTTATTTTGTTAAAACAATCGCACTGGTACAATTTTTTTTTACTACTCTCATTTCTTTTCTTTTCTTTTCTTTTTTCTCCTCCTAATTGGATCCATTGTCGGAGTCTGTCATAAGAAAACCTCGGTAGGCAATATCGTTGCATTAATTGGAGACAAAATATATTATATTAAATATGAGAGTACTTTTTTAATTTAATTAATTTATTTTAAAAAAATTAAAGCTAAAAACTCTATTCAACTAAAATGGACAAAAATATCTTGTTACTTTGTACACCAAAAAATACACCCAAAAAAAATTTCTTCTTTTTTACACCACAGTAGCACCTACATTATTATCGTCGGACACCAACTATTAGCAGCTAGCTGACGACTTTCTAACCGGTCACCGACGACTTGAACCTGTCAAATTTTACTGTTTTGAATAATGTCTAATATTTAAAACAATGAACAATAAAATTTAGCTTTTTTTTTTAGGTGACGGTGGAAAGAATAAAATTTTGTTGTTATTATTTTGAAACAAATAAATTAAAAATAATTTTTTTTGAGAGAGATAATGAGAATTGACACCGATGATAATAGACACAAATAAGAAAATTTCTTTCACGCCCCCTGACGCCGTGCCGCCCCTCCCTTTTTCCTAGGCGAATTACCCTTCTGCCCCCCTTCTCTTTATTCCTTCCCTAGTCGCCCCCCCGGCCCCCTCCTTTTATTTTTTTTATTTGTTTTTAATTTTTTTTATCAATTTTATTTGTTTATGAAATTTATTTTTTTCTTTATCAGCTTTGTTTTTATTTTTAGATAAACATTTATTTTTATTATATGTTTTTAATATTTTGTTTGTATTTTTTTTAAAAACATTTTGCTATTTTTTTTAATTTTTATGTAGTTTTATTTCTTTTCTTTTATTGGTTTTGTTTATTTTTTTAATCAATTTTATTTATTTTTTATTTTTTTTATTTAATTTTTGATTAAAAGTGAAAATTATTTTAATTTTTTTTCTTACTCTAAATAGGTATAAAGCCTAATTTGAACTACTTTTTTTAAAAAAAAATTAAGTTACTTTTATTTTTATTTTTTTCGTCATTTGTAAAAAAAACATATATTCAATCAATATTTTTTTATATTTTATAATTCCTATAGCAAGAAAGGACTTGATAATTTTTTTTAAAAAAATAATTTAACAAAAAAATTACTAAAAATAAAAATATTCAAAAAAAAATAAAACTGATAAAAATAATAATTTCATAAAAAAAACTTATAAAAAAAATAATTAAACTAAAAAAAATGGGAGGTGGAAGAAGAAAAAGAAGACGATATTTCAAGGACACAAAGATAAATTTAGATGTGAAGTGGAGGAATTTTGTGTCAGAAGGAGCGCAAAAAGCAGCCCTCACAAATAACTTACCCCAGCACAAAATCACACGACAAAATGTTGTCAAGTTGTTGCAAGTCATCTCTGATAAGAAATTCACATGATGACAAAGTGTTGTGGAGTTGTTAGTGACAAAACAGAAATTCACCTGGCGAATGATGGCACCTTACTACTTCTGTTGTGTATGTACTCTCTGATAAGGGAAATGCTAGGTTTACAATAATCATTTACAACAACTAATGATAATAACGCCAAAACAATGTCGTTTTGGCGTTATAAACATAAACGACGCTGTTTTATTTAGTCGCCAAATGGATTGGCTAAATGGAACGACGTCGTTTTGTGTTTATAACACCAAAGCGATATCATTTTGGCGTTGTTGTAATTGGTTGTAAGCCAATTGTTGTAACTGTAACATCTCCCCTCTAAGAGACTATTTCAACATTTGCAAGACAAGTCACATCAAGTCTTTCAAGTGGAGTCACTATAGTTTTAAATCGCAGTATAGCAATAGTTTCGGTACCAATAATCAATCGATATATTTAAATAATGAAAAAAGAATTACATGGTAAAGTAGTATTTGAGCGAATATTAGTGATGCAATCCTTAAATTTGAACAAAGAAAAAAAATTGAATTCAATTTTAATTACCGAAAATATAGACAATCTTCAAAAATACTTCTTGACCTAAATTTGGAGAGGTAAATTTCTCTTATAACTAATGAGAGCAGTGACCAGTCTTCTTATAGATCTAATGTTTCTTGAAAATGTTGTCGCTCATGTTAAGCTTAAATGATTGGCTATGTATTATTCATAATACCAAGATTACCCTTTCAAACACAAATAATAAAAAAAAATCCCACCCACATCGTAGGCCTATTTTACATATTTTAGTTCTATCCTACCCAAAGATAATAGCAAAACAATACAATTATTTCTCTTCTTTTCTTCACCAAAGTGATTGTAAGCTACAATTACTTCTTTTTTCCAAATCAGAGAAAGCAGAGGATTGATAGGTTCTCACAAAAACATATGGCATAATATATATATATACACTAAATAAAAAACCCAATTAATTAATTTGACTCGCCAGTTGTTTCAACAGGCGTAGATTGGCATCCAGTAACTGGGATTAGGGTTCTGCTCAATAACAGGGTTTACACTCCAATAGCCCTTCAACCTGAGATTGAAAACTGCAAAATCCTTGATGGGTCCTCTCTATTAACCATCTGATCCTAAGTCTTACATCAATTAAAAGAAGACATAAACACTTAAATATAAGCATGTTGAAAACTTCTCATTATAAGCAGATTTTGAAGCGTGAGTTGTGGCCAAAGCTTGGTATCACCTTCAATTAGGGACGGAGTCAGGAATATTATTCAAGGGGGTCAAAAATATAAAAAATAAAGAAGTTAAAGATTTTTTTGTATTTTTAAGGAGGGCCAAATACAAAAAAATAATTAAAATAAAATTTATAATTTTTGAAAAATTAAAAGGGCTATGCCCCCTATTTTCATAACCTAGTTTCGTCCCTGCCTTCAATGGTACTGAGAAGCACATGAGAGCAGTCACTCCAATGGTACTGAGAACCATCATGAGAGCAGTCATATTCAATCGTACAGAGAACCATCATGATCGAGCTTGAGCGTGCGACCCAAAACATGTGGCCAGCTAAGGAGAGGTTATTCTCCCATCCCCGACACCGACTGATATCTCCCCTATCCCTTGTCCCTTTTCAAAATTATCGAAATGTCACCAGTCTCTCTCTCTCTTTCTCTCTCATCCCTTTACTCACACTCTCTCGTTTTTTTGAATTTTTGTATTTTTTTTTATTTCTTTTTTTACTATTAATTTTTTTTCAATTTTTTTTTGTTTTATTTTTTTCATTATTTTTTCTTTTTTTTTTTATCAAATTTAATTTTTTTTTATCAGTTTTATTTTTTTTTTTGGATAATTTTTTTTTATTATATGTTTATAATCTTTTATTTATTTGTAATTGTAGATTTTGGGATCAAAGCTAGGGGATAGGTTGAGAGTTATATAGTATGAATAAATTTGTGGTCAGAAATAATAGGTGGAGGATCGGGTGCCCCCGAAAGAGAGTTTGGAGAAGATATTGATTTGAAGTTATGTTCTTATGTAATGCTGAATTTACTACTATATTGATATTTTAAAAGTTGTTATTTTTTTTTTGTATTTTTATGAAAAATCAATGGGTATTAAAAAGACAAAAAATAAATCAAAGGGTATTAAAAGGAGAAAAAAAGCAAATGGTATTAAAAAAAAAAAAAAATCAAAGGGTATTAAAGAAAAAAAAAGTAACCAACTATGAATTAAAGGGTATTAAAAAATAATAATAAATAAATAAATAAAAAAGGTATTAAAAGAAAAAAAAATAATAATAAGTAACAAACAATGAATCAAATGATATTAAAAAATAATAACA
>BRYE01000029.1:1195000-1197500 GCA_030159115.1 Actinidia arguta var. hypoleuca | reverse complement strand
TTTTGTCTTAATAAAGATTCTTCTAGTTTTTACTTGTGGCATTCTAGACTTGGTCATGTTTCGGCCACTCGTTTAAAATTTTTAGCTTCTAAGGGTTGTTTGGGAAATTTGCATGCTCATGATATTTCCGATTGCAGTGGTTGTAAACTTGCAAAATTTACCGCTTTACCTTTTAATCCCAGTATATCTTTTTCTACTGCACCTTTTCAGTTAATTCATTCTGATGTGTGGGGACCTGCCCCTGTTGTCACTAAAGGAGGGTCCCGATATTATGTATCTTTCATTGATAATTACACTCGATATTGTTGGGTTTATTTCATGAAGCATCATTCTGAATTTTTTGACATTTACATGGCTTTTAGGGCACTTGTTCGTACTCAACATGATGTAGTTATTAAATGCTTTAGGGCTGATTTGGGCGGGGAATATACTTCCAATGCATTTGAAAGATTACTCTTATCTGATGGTACAGTGCACCAATCTTCTTGTACTGATACTCTAGCTCAAAATGGGGTTGCTGAAAGGAAACATAGACACATTGTAGAGACAGCCCATTCCCTTTTGCTATCTGCTAGTGTTCCTAGTATTTTTTGGGGGGAGGTTTTTCTTACAGCTGTACATTTGATCAATCGGATTCCGACAGCTCTTACTGCTGGAATCTCTCCTTATGAAAGGTTGTTTGGTAGTGCTCCTGATTATTCATCCTTGAGAGTCTTTGATAGCACATGTTTTGTTCTTCGTCCTGAAGCTGAGCGCAATAAGTTGTCTGCTCGATCTGCTGCATGTGTTTTTCTTGGTTATGGTGAGGGAAGAAAGGGTTATCGTTGTTTTGATCCCGTCTCTAACAAATTTTATGTCTCTCGTCATGTTGTATTTATGGAGCATATTCCTTTCTTCTCTATTCCTTTTCCATCTCATACTGTAACTAAGGCTGATCTGATTCACATTGATCCTTTTTTTGATGATGCCGATGATGTTCTAGATTCTACTGTTTCTTCTCCTAACCCATCTCTTTTGCAACCTTTTCCTATACATTACTCTCGTAGGTCTAACACACCTACTGATGCTCCCCCTTCTGTGACCACCCAAGAAGCTCCTGAAGTTGTGGATTCGGCACCGCCTTCTGCCAAGCGTATTCGTAAGTCTACTCATTTGCCTGATTTTGACTACTCATGTTACTCCAGTTCCTTTACCTCTTTCTTGTCTTCTATTCACAATCTTTGTGAGCCTCAGTCATATACAGAGGCTGCTCGTGACCCTCTTTGGCAGCAAGCTATGGATGCGGAACTATCTGCTTAGCATCGCACTGGTACTTGGGATTTGGTGATGCTTCCGCCTGGTAAAAAGGCTATTGGTTCTCGTTGGGTCTATAAAATTAAGACCAACTCTGATGGTTCGGTCGAGCGTTATAAGGCCAGCTTGGTTGCTAAAGGATTTGCTCAACAATATGGCGTGGATTATGAGGAGACCTTTGCTCTTGTTGCAAAGATGACCACTATTCGTGCACTCATTGCAGTGGCTTCTGTTCGTCATTGGCATATTTCTCAGTTGGATGTTAAAAATGCCTTCTTGAATGGCGATCTCAAAGAAGAAGTGTATATGGTTCCTCCTCCAGGTGGTGCTCACTCTTCTGGACAGGTTTGCCGACTCAAAAAGGCATTGTATGATCTCAAACAGGCTCCTAGAACTTGGTTTGAGAAATTCTCTTTGGTGGTCACATCTCTTGGCTTCTCTCCTAGCCATCATGATTCGGCTTTATTTGTAAAGTCCACTTCTACAGGCCGTATTATCCTTTCCTTGTATGTGGATGACATGACTATTACCGGTGATGATATTGATGGGATTGCTGCTTTGAAGATTGAGTTGGCACGTCAGTTTGATATGAAGGACTTGGGGTCTCTTCGTTATTTCTTGGGCATCGAAGTTGCCTTCTCGCCTAAGGGTTATTTATTGTCCCAATCCAAATACACTGCAGATATTCTTCAACGAGCTCGTCTCTCGGACACCAAGACAGTTGATACTCCTCTTGAGCTAAATGCTCATTATGCTCCTACTGATGGCACTCCCTTACCTGACCCTACCTTGTATCGGACTATAGTTGGGAGCCTTGTCTACCTCACTATCACTCGTCCTGATATTGCACATGCGGTCCATATTGTTAGTCAGTTTGTTACTGCTCCTACCACAGTTCATTGGGCTGCCGTTGTTCGCATTTTGCGGTATCTTCGTGGGACTATTTGCCAGAGTCTTTTGTTCCCTTCGACGTCCTCCTTGGAGCTTTCTGCTTATTCAGATGCTGATTGGGCCAGTGATTCATCTGACCGCAAGTCTATTACAGGCTTTTGTGTATTCTTGGGTGATTCTCTTATTTCTTGGAAGAGCAAAAAACAACAAGTTGTCTCTCGTTCTTCCACTGAAGCAGAGTATCGTGCTATGGCCTCTACTACCAATGAGATTGTTTGGCTGCGTTGGTTGCTAGCAGATATGGGTGTCACGTTCT
>BRYE01000029.1:1160000-1165000 GCA_030159115.1 Actinidia arguta var. hypoleuca | reverse complement strand
GGGGTGGACTGAACTATCGATTTTCAAATTTGTTTGAAAAAATTGTTTCAGAATATTTGATACTGGTTTTGCATTTGCTTTTGCTTTTGCTTTTGCGATGGTCAAAAAAATAATTTATAAAAGCTAAAAAAATAATAATTTTTGTAAGCTTCATTTTAAAAAAACTTAAACTTTTATTTTTAAATAAGTGATTCTAAAATAAATTTAACTACACCAAATACAACCTTAGTCCAAAGTTGTGACCTCCGTCACAAAGTACCACGTTGATATACCTTGTCATTTATGTTCAGTTCTCGCTCATAAAATTAATTTAATGGTTGTAATAGAATCTCATCTTGATCTAACGAAAATGAAGGAAGATTATAACTTTAAAAATAGACTGCCAAGTCTTTAAAACCAAATACAATATATATGACTACAATCATCGAATCAATCTGCTTGTATACATAACTAAGAATAAATGCTTGCAAATGAGCTATTAGAATTGTATGGGAACTGCGGTAGGTCCAAGTAGGGTTTTTTAGATAATTCTAGTGGACTGAAGACAAGCTGTGTCCTTCAAAAAATAATATAAAATAATTTATGTTTAAAAAAAATTGAATACAATTAGAATTTTTTTTAGTTACAATGTTTTCCCCAAATATTTCTTCACTGTTATTTTGAAGATCAGAAACACCTTTTTACAATGAATTATTGATTTTTCTTTACAATAAAATATTAGTAAATTATTATCAGGATCAATTTCACTTTTAACACTTTAGTCCTTATAGTTTTAATTTGAATAAAATAAATTTTATAGTTCTAAATCATAGGGGTGCACATGGGTCGGTCTGGATCGGGTCTGAGTTAGACCCAGAATCGACCCGATACTGATCGGGTCTCAATTTTTGGACTTAGAACCGATCCGACCGTCCCTAAGAACCGAACCGAACCGAACCGATCGGGTCCGATTCGGTTCGGATCGATTTTTCGATTCTTCGATTATCGGGTTGGGTCGGTTCGGTTCGGTTCGGGTCTTTGATTTTTTCTAAATTTTTTCACTTATTTATATAAAATAGGTAATAATCAAGTGTGGTGAGTGCACGATATGCCTATATAATCGGTTCTAGTTTGGTTCTAGGCTTCGATTCTCTGGTTGGTTCTGGGTAAAAAATTTTAGGGACTCGAGAACCAAATCGAACCGCTCGGGTCTATAATTTTCAGACCCGAAATCGACCCAGGAACATGAGAGAACCGACCCAAACCGACCCAATGAAGTCGGATCGGTTCGGATCTCGGGTCGGACGAGTCTTTTGTGCACCCCTACTAAATCAGTTACAATGTAAATTATATGCCTAAGGTGTAAATTTTTGGACCGAAAAGTAAAATTAAAAGAATTAAAGTGAAACTTGGATCAAATTTAAAGGAATATCATTTCTTTTTATTTTGAATTTTTTTTTTGGCATCATACTTTTTTATCTGATTTTGACAAAAAAAATATTTTTTTACTATTCAATTTCTCTTATTATCCTAAAAGTTATAAATTAATATATATATATATATATATATATATATATATATATTTTATATAAATAATATTTTTAACGGAGTTATAAAACAAATAACTCCATGATGAAGGTGGCCCGAGGCCAATTTTACTATAAATTTTTATTTTTGGTGTGTCCTATTCATATATTAATTTATAAAACTATACTAAACAGATATTAATTTATATTCAATTAATATATTTTTTTTATAATATTAAATCATAAAACTAAAACCAAACCCCCCTCAATTTTGGAGAAAAACCCAAGACTGAAAAATAAAATAAAATTGAGAAGATTGATTGTTACAATAAAATTAAACTCAAAAGCATCGTCAGAAGTTACACAGAGAGAGAGCACCCTATGTCACGAGCTTAATTTTTGAACGCCTCGACTCGTGCGGCCTTAAACACTTTTTGCTATTAAAGATGCTAAGTAAGCTTAGGACAACCGAAAGAAAAGTTAAGAGAATAGTAAGTAACAAAGAGAGCTGGAGAGTTTGGAGAATGCTTTAGATGTATTTACAATTGATTGCTTGATGCTTGGATGGATACAAATAAAGGGGATATCCCCTATTTATACATGTCTAAGTATCCAAAATATTCTATCAACATATAAGGTATTCTATGTACAAAGCTTCCCAAAGAAGCCTCTCCCATGTCCTAGAACCTTCCACATATCTCAAATATTTACACATGTGAGGTAAATTCTAGAACTATCTCTAAAATTTCCCTTGTGAAGGGATGCCCATGAATAGCTTAGAATGTCCTAGGTTTGGTGAGAATTTGGCACTCTCATGGGCTCAATATTTAGGCCATTTTGGTGGGCTTGTAACATTCTCCCCCATCTAATCTGGCGACGTCCTCGTCGCAACTCATCGGAGTTCGGCAATCTTGTCCACAACTGCCACAAGGATTCCTTATGTTTCCATCTAGCTTTACTGTCTGGTTGTCCCTTCCATTTAACCAAGTACTCTATGTCGTCCTGCATGAGTGGCCAATAATAGGTATGTTCCACCAATGCCAATGTACTACGACCACCTAAATGTACGGTCCACTTGGAGTTATGACCCTCCTTTAGTGTCTCCTTTTGAAATATCTCCGACTTGGGCACGTAGATCTGATTTTCTTTGGCAAAAGAGGATCATCCTTGAGCCAAAATTGCTGTTTTTTGCCTTGCGTGACGCCATCAATGAGAGTCTTGGCTACTTGATCATGAAAAAGTCCCTCCTTGATTCTTTCCTTCAAGAAACATTGGGGCATGCTCAGTGTTCTAAAAAACGCTAGGTGGTAAGCAGGCGGCCGGGGGGGCCTAGCGCCTAGGCGGCTAGGCGGACGCCTAGGCGTTTTATTTATTTAGATAATTAATATTTACTAAATATAATAATAAATGACCAAATATCATATTCTAATAAATAAATGACATCAAAATAGTAAAGTTCAACTATTTAATGTAGAATAATACTAAGAGGAAAATAGAAATGACAATTTAGGTCTCTAAAATATATAGAAATTAAAAACTAAGTCTCTAACTCTTCTTTTCCATATCCCTCCAAGACTCTCTCTCCGTTGGACTCAAAGTTATACTTCTCATCTCCCTCCTCTTCCATTTCCTGATTCGATAGAAAATCTTCATTATGAAATTCTCTTACTTCAACATTTCTAGAACTTTTTCTAGGTTCTAGGGTATTATCCGCTCTAGTGTTCTAAAAAGCACTAGGTAGTAAGTGGGCGGGCGGGGGCCTAGCTCCTAGGCGCCACCTAGGCAGCCGATTTTTAGAACACTGGGCATGTTAATGGTAATAAGCTCAGTCTTTCTTCTTTGTGTATCCGCCACTAAGTTAGCTTTGTCAGGCTTGTACTCCAAAGTATAGTTAGATTCAGCACCTACCTCCAACTCAATGGAGTAATCCATCTTTCCCTTGGGTGGAAGTCTCTTTGGCAACTCCGGAGGAGCCATACAATAGGGCGCCATGGCCGAAATCTTGGCACCTTTCTCCAATTCAATAGAGTGTTCCACCTCCTCCTTGGGTGGAAGTCTCTTCGGCAACTCTAGGGGCATGACATCTTTATAGTCTTCAAGCACCTCTTCCACCTCTCTTGGCATGCCAGTCATGGTGCTAGAAGATTCATCAGTAAGCTCCAAGGGAGTAACGGATGTTGGCTCGTTCTCCTTAGAGAGTTGCATGGCGGACAAAGTCTTAGCCTTCAACGTTGCTTCCCTCGCAAGTGGTACCATGTATCAATATTCTAAAAATCGCTAGGCGGTAAGCGGGCGAACAAAGGGAGCCTAGTACCTAGGCGCCTAGGTATTTTTTTTAATTTTTTATTTAGAGAATTAATATTTACTAAAAATAATAATAAATGACCAAATATCAAATACCAATAAAGAAATGATATCAAAATAATATAGTTCAAATATTCAATGTTGAATAATACTAATAGGAAGATAAAAATAACAATTTAGATCTCTAAAGTACATAGAAATTAAAAATTAGGTCTCTAACTCTTCTTTGCCAAATGTTCAATATTCAATGTTGAATTATTTCTAATTGTTTCTTTTTCTTTTTAAAAATAAAATAATTTCATTGTAGAGAAAAACTTGTTATTTGTTAATATAATTCAATTCCGTTAAGTTAATAAAAATATTTTTTTTAAAATACAACTTCAACCCTTAAGGGATGTTGCCTAGTTTTGCCTAGGTACCGCCTAAATTAATCGAGGCGGGACACTCCCACCTAACGCCTAAGCGGCTGCTTTTTAGAACACAGCCATGTATGCGCTTCCTTCGCCCATAATGCATATGGTCTCAACGAAGGGGATGGGGAATGCTTGCACCCCATCCAAGAACTCAATCCCCAATACAATGAGGTAGTCATCCATTGGTACCACCGTGAAGTCAAGTTGGCCACACCAATCCTTGATGTGTAGCCGCACGCCCGAGCAACTCCATGGATAGACCGTGCCTCTATGTTGACAGCCTTTAGCCATCCCTGCTCTTCCTTGAATTGGAGAACTAGCCTCTTGGCCTCCTTGACTTCCATAAAATTGTGAGAAGCGCCGTTAATGCACGAGTATTGAAATAGCGTACCTTGGCTTCCACGTACATGCACCCCTTCTTAGCCGCCTTGGTTAGGTCGACCTTGGCCTTGATTGCGTTAAGCAATTGCAATGATCCCACCTTTGCTTCCTTTGGGTGGAGCTCTTCCTCGTCATCACGGATGAGGGCCGATAGCTTTGCTTGTTTTGAGCAATCTCTCGCAAAATAATTTCCTTCACATAGGAAGCATGCAAGTTTGGGCTTGCCACCACTCCTCTTGTCTTTGTTGAACTTTCTATGGTTTGAAGAGGATGACTTGTGTTCTCCCTCATGCTCTCATTGTCATGGGTAGTCTTTTGAAACTTGGGCATAGTAGAGGAGGACTCACCTTCCTTGAAGTCTATCAACGACTCCACAATAGAGATGGCCGTTGTAAGG
>BRYE01000029.1:1117500-1122500 GCA_030159115.1 Actinidia arguta var. hypoleuca | reverse complement strand
ATTAAAATCTCGAATTCGTCTCTAGATTTTGTGTCAATTGGCAAGGAAAAAAAGGGTACTGGTTTTTAATGCTCCCTCTGTCCTAATTTGTTTATTATTTTTGACATTTGTTACCTTTAATTGGGTCCACAATATATATTTTCACGAATAGCTTTTTAATTTATTTTTTTTACACCAATCAAAAGATCTGACATCCCTTGAGATTTCTGATAAATACATCCACATCTCTGTAATTTTTAAAAATAACACTAATTTTTTTTACTTTTGAAACTAGTGTCAAAATTCTCCCATAGAGCTATTTTTGTGAAAAAAAATGATAAGCTTGCCATTTGATTTAAGACTTTTAATTTTTTTTCTCAATACACATAAGATAAATTAGTGTTTTCTTTTTTTTTTTTTCCTTCTCAAAATACCATTCATTAGTAAATTATTTTATTTTTATTTTTTTATTAATAGGTGGTTTTTAAAATAATTAATCTAAATAGTTTATTTTTTAAGTACTCCTAATTAAAAATATACTTAAAAAATAAAACTTTGTAATCAATATTTTTTTTTTTAAATATTGATCTAAATATTTTATATTTTAAGTACTCTTAATTTAAACATACTTTAAAAAAATAAACTATTTATCAATCACTTTAAAAAAAGAGAGAGAATGTTTATTTATCTTAATGGGTGTATTGGAAATATTTTTTGGAATACCTAGATAAAATGACAAGTTTGTCACTTTTGCACAAAAATAGGCTCCATGAGAGAATCTTGATATTAATTTCAAAAGTAAGTAGTTTAGAGTTATTTCTGAAACTAGATGATAAATGATGTATTTTTCATAAATCGCAAGAGAAGTCAGTGAAATTTACCAAAAAATATAAACTATTTTTTGAGATGTTCAGAATAATAAAAATGACAACCAAATTGTGTTGAAAGATTTTCTAATATTTTATTTTTCTATAAATTCCTTCACAAATTCCTGACGCACGAGCACAACATGGGTTTCCGACTTCTGAGCTCTAGTCTTTTCTAAGAATACAATAAAACGATGTAATTTTATACACTTCAGGACCACTCTGCTTAACAATTATTGGAGATGATCTGAATTCCTTTTCTAATGCAGGACAATTGGTTAGTTTCTAGTAAGTGGGCTACAGGCCTGGCCCAGCAATTATGTGTGGGCTTGGGCTATTTAGAGTCCACGGAGCGATGAATTTGCACTTGGGCTATGTTTGGATTTGTTATTTAACACTACCCTTCGTTTTTAGTGATTAATTTTAAAGTTATTTAAAAATTTTATTAAAGATGAAAAAAATTATTTTTATTTGACTAATAAGCTATTTAACTATTTTTTTTGTTTGTAGTGACTTTTTACTCAACTAATAAGCCTTTTTTACTCGACCAATAATGAAAAAGTTACTACAAGGAGTTGGTTTTTAATTTTTTTTAAAGCAATTTAAAAAGTTTATTAAAGACAAAAAAATATTTTTACTAGACTAATAAGTTTTTTTTTTTTTTTTTTTTTTTCTGTAGTGACTTCCCCCCCTCCCCCAAAATTTTAACTAAAATTTTACATTACTCTCGTCAAAATGAACCGAAAAAATATAAATCTTGATCGAATAGTGAAAAAATTCATTAACAACAAAATAATTCGAAACCCAAAGCAACTCGCTAACCCAAAACTCTTTTAAAAATTAAATCTATGGATAATAAAGTTTTTTCATTTACTTAAGAAACAACAAAATCAGCCCTCCCAATAACTAGGGTTTCATTTGAATGCAACTCTTCCTTAGCATTATAGGTCTCTTCTTATTTTTCGTTATTAGATAACCCGTAAAACTCGATTGTTTGACAGTTTTTGAAACTTATTTTTGAAGAATTTTGTGAAAAAAAATACTATTTTTGAGAAAACATAAAAAAGAAACGTTTTCAATTTCTCGAAATTCTCAAAACAAAAACCAAACAAAATGCGAAAACAACAATCACTCAAAATTTATTTGAAACTCAAACCTAGTAAAAGAAACAGCTTAGCCTAAACCAACTTTTATGCTCAAAGTGAGACACACACACACAGATTTAACCCAATTACTATATTGGTCAAACCTTGCCAGATCAAAATCTGTCCTAGCAGGCCTGTGGTCACATTTTGCTAGCTTTACGGTCCTAATTTAAGGTTTGAAATCACACTAAATTTAGGCATTAATATCTAGATACATGCAAGCCTTTAGATCAAAATTTCGACAAATTACAGTCGTCAGATTGCAAAAGCTTAAAATAATGTCGAATAATTAAGACAATTTCACACAAAATGATGTGACGATCAAAATTTGGACAAATTACAACCGATAGATTGCAGAAGCTTAAAATCATGTTGAATAATTAAGACAGTTTCACACAAAACGATGTGACGATCAAAATTTGGACAAATTACAACTGATAGATTGCAGAAGCTTAAAATCATGTTGGATAATTAAGACAGTTTCACACAAAACGATGTGACGATCAAGATTTGGACAAATTACAACCGATAGATTGCAAAAGCTGAAAATCATGTTGAAGAATTAAAATAGTTTCACACATAATGATGTGACGATCAAAATTTAGACAAATTACAGCCGATAGATTGCAAAAGCTTAAAATCATGTCGAAGAATTAAAACAGTTTCACACAAAACGATGTCACGATCAAAATTTAGGCAAATTATAGACGATAGATTGCAAAAACTTAAAATAATGTCGAAGAATTAAGAGGTTCAAGCAAAATGATGTGACGTGATTTGGGGATATTTTTTTGCCAAAATATATATGTAATTTTCTTACCATTGCCGTAGACATTTCTCACTACTTACTAGGAACACAATTACAGCTTTTAATAACTACACTTACAACTTGAACTAGTTATTATTTTCTAAGCGAAATACATAAATCACTGCATCGATGTATCAGGAGCTTTTTTTTTCAAACACTTATCCTAAGGCCAGTTTGGCCTAGTTTTTTTTGTTTGGTTTTTGATTTTTTCCTTCTTTAGTAATTTTTTTGAACTGTTTGATCAAAATTTTATATTTTTTTGATTTTTTTAACGAGAGGAGTCTAAAATTGAAAAAAAATCATTAAAGACAGAAAAATTTGCTTGATAAATTATCTTTTTTTTTTTTTGTCTTTTGTCTTTTTTTTCCTAAATATGAACAAAATTTTTATCTATTCAGATTTATCGTGTCAAGAAAAATCCAAAAAGTATAAAATTTGATCAAACGGTGAAACAAGTCCATTAAAGATAAAAAAATCTTCCAAAACAACTAAAATATCTTTTAAAAAATAGCCAAACTGGGCCTAAATAAGAACAAAATCCCTAAAAACTTCACATACAGTCACTTTTGTGTGTAAACGCAATGAAAAAAAAATAAAGACAGGAGACCGAAGGAACCAAATATGACTGCCAAATCTCTCTCTCTCTCTCTCTCTCTCTCTCTCTCTCTCTCTCTCTCTCTCTCTCTCATACATGTAAAGGCAGCAAAAGCAGTTTGGAATAAAGAAAGTTGAGGAGAGAGAAGAAAAGATGTAAATTGATGCCTCCTTTCCAAACCCACAACAACTCTGCTTCAAAAAAATTGTTTTTGACTAATTTCAGCTTCTTCAAATTTAGTTCTTGATGGCTACGAGGCTCATGGCTACATAGTTTTTATCAATTGAACACCACCTCTGTTTGATTCAGTTTTGCAAAATATTTTTTTTATAAATTATTATTTAAAAGAAAAATATATTTTTTTCTTCATATTTTATCATTTTTACGGATTTTTTTTTTTTGAGAATTCGAATATATAATTTAATATTTTCTAAAAACTATGTTCTCTTTTTTGAGAAAGTCCCATAAAAATAAGTTTTGAAAACCCTCAACTCAACAAAATGAGCTAAAATAGTTATATAAAATGGGACCTCAATCATAGTGACAATCTCTCGTCATTTTATTATTGTCTAATGAGGCACACAAACAATAATCGAACATTAAAATGGGATTCGTATGTGGGTATATCAAAGATTATTCCATATTACATTAAATAATAGACAAAATATTTTTACCTTAGAATTAATATTGTCAAGAAATAAGTTCAAACTACTTGATTTTACAAAATTAGTTTCTTAAGCCACTCTATTTTTGGGAATAAAAATTTCTTGATATTTTGTGTGCACTAATAATGGTTGGTGTGGGGGGAAATGTTTAGCAAATTGCCATTGTCTATTTTAATGAAATATGGCAACATTAGTTGCTAATTCCACCATGTAGACTTTGCTCCAATGACTATGGATACAATAATTGCATATGATTAGGAAATTATTACTTGTGAAAATGCGGAATTATTATTCCGTTTGGGCACGTAAATTTGAAATCAAGAAATTTTAAATTTGTCTCAAATCCGTCGAGTATATTTGGATAAAAAATATACCAAATAATTTAAAATCAAGACAAATTATCCCTTAAATTTTAAGAACAAAATAAAGACAAATGAAGACAGGTATTATTTGACAAATTCCTTCTTTCCTCTCACTCACTCTCCTCTTCTTTCTCTCATTGTCTATCTCTTCTCTCTCTCTTCCAAAATAAATGTTAATTGAAATTCATATAATTGAATCATTTTTTTAAAAAAAATATATCTAAATTGGGGGTTTAAAATATATAAAAATTTAAAATCTTTAGGAAACCATATATTTAAATTCACGTATCCGGTCAAAGGTTTACCTTTCTCTTGGTTTCCTTATACATTGACATTATAGGTAAAAAGCCACAATCAAAGAAAGATAATTAGCATACCATTCAAGCAAATTAAGTTTTCTATGGCCCAATATGACATTTGGTATGGTTAATAAATTGATCGTTGTCAAACTCTTTAAGTTTTTTTTATTAGAATATGTCCTCTTCTTCCCATTTTTTTTATACGTCACTACATTATATCATCAAACCCGAAGCTATTGTCATGATCATGTGCTCTCCTACTAGTTAAAATTCATTGAGAT
>BRYE01000029.1:1102500-1105000 GCA_030159115.1 Actinidia arguta var. hypoleuca | reverse complement strand
GATAAGGAGCACAAAAAAAAATAGTTTTCAATACACTTTCACATATTTCGATATACTTTTCATATTTTTTATATTTTTCACACTTTTTTTATATACTATCGACCGTCCTAAAGGCCTTTTTTAACATTTCCCTTGTAAAATATAAATATTACCATTAGAGATCTCACTCGATCGAAACTTTAGGTGTGTTTGGATCAAGGATTTGATAAGAATTTTTTTTTAGAAAATGTAGATTCAATAGTTCCGAACGATTAAATTATTTAATTTTTTTATTCTAATTTTTATTTTCTCATTAAATTTGAGATCTAAATACAGTCTATTCAGGTATTTTACCATATTCTTGAAAATAGCGGTCCTCACATCCGTATAACAAAGGCAATGGAATATAGTACTTGGAGGTGGAGTTGCCTGCAAATTGCATTGAAGCAATCCCATCAAAGAGTATTACCATTATTCCTTACTAATATCAAGAACATATGCTAGGAATGTTTCTATAAGACCCATCTCTATTGTTTAGCAATAAAATGGAAACTTTAATTTGAGTCTATGTATTTGGAGGCTTACCAAAAATACGGAAACCCATCTTATATTCATATTTCACTCCTATTTTTTGTTAATATTTATATAACTGTCAAGTTATAGTTCTAATTTTCATAAAACTTATATTATTAAAAAGATACCAACGAGACTTTTAAAATACGACTAAGAAAACATTATAAAAATTTTGGAGAAAAATTTGTTTTATTAAATTTTGAAATATTGTTGGTAGAAAAAAAAATGGAGAAAAAGTACAGAAGCGATTGAGTTTCTATTAAAATAGAGATACAATTAAAGAATTTTGTTAGAGTATTTATGAAAAATAGTAAAAGCCTCTTTTTGATATTAAAAATAATATTTTAAGTCTCCATTTTTTACATCAAGTTAGAGATACTCTAATGCATCCACAAGTGATGCCACCGCCTCTTACAAACGTGTAAGATAGTGATACCACGTGTCACCGTTCATATAAAACTTTTTCCATTTGAACAATTATCCACTTGTTTCCTTCTCTATTCAAGGAATTGTTCTTCCATGAAGCATGTAATTCTATTGATATCGTCCCAACAAAAATAATATTCTTGTTTTGACATCATTATCATGATTAATCTACAGAAAACGCTTGTTGTAGTGGGCACAATTTTATGTCCTTGTCTGATTGACAATGAGTACGGTCTAGCGATTAGTTTTCATAAAGATAAATATTGGACCAGATCGGATTGAGTCGGCTTGATTTGATCACAAATCTGAGTGGACTCAGTCTGGATTGAATCTAGTCCGCGCAAGTGATGGACTAGACCTAGCCCAACTCGAAATTCAAAATTTTGTCCAATCCTTATTTGTTGTCAATCTTGATTTGGTGGTACTAGCTAATTTCAAAAAACAAATTCAACATTGCGATTCATGCCCAAATTCATTCTCCAATCCTAATTCTTTAACCTCCCTCGTAACAACCTTGATTGGGAGAGAATTATTTTGTGCTTCTAGGAATTGGTTACACCCAATAGCTGAGTCAGGATTTTTATTCAGGAGAGCAGTCATTGAAAAAAATTTATGGGGGGACATTTATAATTTTTGAAGAGGTCAAATTGAAAAAAAATCTAAAACTATAGGTAAATTTTTTTTTTTTCAAACTTGAGCGGGAACAATTACCCCTTCTAGGCCTTAGCTGCCTCTGTCTCTGGTTACATCACCTCAGACTCTATGCGAGCCCCTTGCACTTAAATGGCACGTGTTTTGAAATGCATGAACATTAATTATTCAAGAAATAATTTGTGAGACCATAGTATCTTATGAGTATGTTTGATAACAGATTAGTAGTCATGTGAGGCTTATTTTAATCATGTTCTAGTGTGAAAAATAAACTTTAAACTAATAGTTTATTGAAACTGTTAATTTCAAAAAATAAAATATTAGGAAACCCATGGGGGTTGATATTACTAATCTATCCCATGAAATTATTAATCCAAAAGGATTGAGATTGAATTACTCATTTCATTAAATTAAAATCTGATATCAAGCATGACCTATATATACATTCTAAATTAATTAATTTATAAGCTCAGACCACCATTGGATAACTCACCCCTTCAACATAGGAATTGGCCAAAACATGGGAGACTCAGACATGTCCACCCAGAACATTAACATTACGGGACAAGATGATCTTTCTTTTTCATGAAATACTATGTTGCCAAACCCTTGTTTGTGTTATCAATAATTGTCTCCCTTGTAGTACTCTTTGTTCTTTTCTTTTTGGGTAAATTTCACTTACTACTATTGAGGTTTCTGACAAATATAATTATTTTTTATCTGATTTTAGTAATAACATTGATTTTTTTTATTTTTAAAACTAATATTAAGATTCCCTTCTGAAACTTATTTTTGTGCAAAAATAACAGACCTGCTATTTGATTTAGGGCTTTCAATTATTTTTTTAATACACCCGTTAAGATAAATAAAC
>BRYE01000029.1:1097500-1100000 GCA_030159115.1 Actinidia arguta var. hypoleuca | reverse complement strand
GAAAACAAATACCAAGGGCACGGGTGAGCAGGTGAAACTGGAATTGTTTCATGGCTCAAGTTTATTTTTCGTTTTTATGGTATTTTTACAATAAATTATTTCTCCCGTGAATGTAGGTAGATGTGTGCCGAACTATATAAATATTCTCTTATTATGTGTGCATAGTTATGCTTTCACTGTCAGAGCCGGCCCAATTCAGCCCAGGCTTTAGGTCCCCCTCAAAAGCTCAATTTTTTGGGTCCCAATCGAAAAAAAATTGTGACTTATAACTACTGGTAGTACCCCTCAAAAAAATTTTATATTACCACTGAATAGAGGACCTCATCTCCGAATTTCGATTGAGACCCCTAAAATCTTAGAGCCGGCTCTGTTCACTGTGCCCAACAATCCTAACCCAACGAAGCAAGAGTATCATCAAGTTCAAATAAATACCTCTCGCTGTGACTCTGGGAAGAATTTATTCATTGCGGATTACAAGACAATAGCATAAACTGTTTTTGTGCCGTACCAAAAATCTTGAAAAAGAAGAAGAAGATTGTCTTTGATACCTTTGAATTGGCTTGCATTGATTAAGAACACTTGTTGACTTGTACGGGCCAAAATCAGCCAGGTTATTCCTTTGTCACAATTCGATGCTGATATCTACAAAGGAATTAAGCTTTTAGTCTTTTTATCTCCCAACACCTAATGCATTTTGATTCCCACCACACCTTGTAATAGTGACATTTTATGAAGTACCAAAAATTATCTTTTTTTTATTAGCCAAAAAATAAAACATTTTAATATTTTGGAACCTCGTTTTGAATATATATTTCTTTAATTTTTTTTAAAAATATTTATTTGAATTAAGAATTTAGAAAAGGATTGTTAAAGAAAAAAAGTTTAATGAACTTTTGGCCATAGGTTCATTAGAGTCTTTTTTTTTTAATAAATTGGTCAATTTGTAAAACCCTAAAGTCATAACTCCATGTCAAATTGGACAAAAATACCCATGTTACATTGTATACTCCTATGCAATTTCTTGCCACTCCCCAGCTCACCCTCAGTGTCACCTCTAGTGGCTTGCGACTTTTCTGACACAGTAAAATATACCGTTTGAATAGTAAAAAAATACTATATGTTGTCTATAACGATCAGCGGCAGAAGCGACAGTGGTGAAAATAGTAAAATTAAAAAGTTGAATATTCATTGTTCAAAATACCAATAAATTGTAAATCTACTTGTTTAAGTCGGTGGGGGTCTCGACCACGTTTCTAGAATCTTCAAGGGTTTCAAATAACTTTGCTTTAGATTATTCTCATTTGAGCTTTTCTAGTGAACACTGCTTGTAGGAGATAGGAGGATAAAGTAAAGAGAAAAAAAGTCTTCTATTAATTGCAATTCATTTTATTTTCGTGGCTAAAGTGATTTTCACAAGTATAGAGAATAGGAATAATGTAAAAATCTATTGGAGTTGTGAATAAATTCCAATATCAGATGCCAAAACCATATTCTAACTACCTAAATAATAGAACTTTAGAATCGTAGTTTCATTAACCGATAACGGGCGGAGCTAATGAAGTCCAAGAGGGGCACGTATCCCTTCCCAAATTTTTATAAATTATAATTTTATCCCGTATTTAAATATATTTAAATTTTGTACTCTAAGATTGCATATATGCCTTAAAATTTGCGAACCCCTTATTTTTACAATTAAAGCATCTTGAAGTACTAGTTTGTCAAGAATTCGACTAATATATGATCTATTTGGTCATATTTGATAACAAATTTTAATTTAATGAAATTAACAATCTCATCCTAATCTCAATCCCAATCTCCTTAAATTAATAAGTTCATGAGATTAGATTAGTAATACTAATCCCCATAGAATTCTTAATCCTCCCATTTTCAGGGATTAACAGTTCCAAAGGACTAGTCTATTAGTCCATATTTTAATTTTGTACTAGAACATAATTAAAGTAAGTCCTACAAAACTAATAATTCAATCTCACATTTATTATCGAACCTAACTTTTATGTGCACCAGTCTTCCTATCTCTCTCTAATCACTATTTTAACTGTTTTGTACCTCCATCATTCATTTTTGTGATATGTCAAATATAACAAGTCTCATTTTATGCTTGAATTAATTACATTTGGACTATTATCAGACTCTTATCACATACATTAAGGAATTGCCTTAATCTTATTTCAAATTATTTTATCTCTCTAAGATCGATTTTCTTGCTCTGCCACTTTCAGTACCCTTTGCTACATAATGCTCTTTAGTATATTTATTTATTTTAATTAAAAAAATTTTTTGGGTGGGGGGAGATGGGTTAGGTGTCAAATTTCATCTTGATGGAAAGGAAAAAAAGCTTATTAGATTAATATTTATATTCTACCTAGGAAAGTTGTCCTTTTATAGATGTTTTGGGCCTTGTTTTTGTCAAAAGGAATAAATAATTAAGGGGGGTTTCATATGAATGTTGCCAATATATATGTATATTAGCATGTAGAGA